>VUQJ01008415.1:2886-16434 GCA_015108635.1 Andinoacara biseriatus | reverse complement strand
GATGATAAAGCACTTGGGTGTCATTGGTGGGATAGCTGCTGCAGTTGCAGCTGGAGTTTACGTTTTGTGGGGTCCAATCACAGAGAGAAAGAAGAGAAAGAGAGGTAAGAATTGTTATGACAATTTGGCGCACAGATTGTATTTATGATGCTGTATATTTCAGCAAAGACTTGTGGTTCCTGGCAGGTATGGTTCCTGGTCTGTTAAACTTGGGGAACACCTGCTTTCTGAACTCATTGCTCCAGGGCTTGGCAGCATGTCCGTCATTCATCAGGTGGCTAGAGACGTTTTCCGGTCTGGGTTCAATCCAATCAGGCAGAGACAACCAGCTTTCCATGACACTGCTTCAGCTTCTCCAAGGTATAGAAAACCAGCATGTCATTTAAGGAGAGTGTACTGAACATGCTGTGTTCCTGCATAATTTTTACATGGAGGCTGTTTCTGCACTGACAGCTCTGTCCAGTGATGAGCCAGGTGAGGAAAATGTACTCGATGCTGGGTGTCTCCTGGATGTTCTCAGGCTATACAGATGGCACATCAGCTCATTTGAAGAGCAGGTTAGTCCATACTGATATTGACTCTTCTTGTTTTTTTATTTTATTTTTTATTTAAATATTTCTAATGCATGGTGCAGTGCAGTCTTAACAGCTGGACTGGTTCTTGTATAGCGTCTTTCTCCTCAATTTGAGCACTCAGAGCACTTTCTATCTCTTTCTAAGTCTTATTCATCCAGTCGCACACACATTCAGCAATTTTATCTCTGCCTAAGTGTTTTATCTAACATTCACACGCTGATGGATGCATCGGGAGCAACTCTGCCTTCAGAATCTTGTCCAAGGATATGTCCATATGTGGACTGAAAGAGCCAGGAATCAAGCCACCAACCTTTTGATTTGGCCTGCTCTCCCACCCGATCCTCTAACAGTTGTTTGTCTTGGATTATCCCTTCTTAGGATGCACATGAACTATTTCATGTCCTTACATCTTCGCTGGAGGAAGAGAGAGATCGTCAGCCCAAAGTCTCTCATTTGTTTGACATGCAGTCCCTTGAGGTAACTTGTTCTATTCACTATTTCTTATGCATGTTGTACCCCTCCCTATAAACTCTGCAAGTTCCTTTGTAGTCTGGAGTTTGTAAACTACATTGATTGTTTTTTGTTTTTTTTTGGGAAAATCTTCATCAGTCTATGTTGTTGACATACCCGAAATACAGTTCTACTTATTCTTTGTGTGTGTGCTAATTTTAATACCAGAGTCTCCCTAATCAAGATGAGAAAACAATGACATGCAGAAGTCGAGGTAAGGAGGCTATCTATATATTTTATATATAATATAATATATAAAATATAAAGTTATACTTCATGTGAGTTAAATTTTCATTTGGCAGCTCCCCTTCATCCAATACCAAGTCCGTGGAAGTCTCAGCATCCGTTTCATGGTCGTTTAACAAACAACATGCTTTGCAAGTGCTGTGAACTTCAGGTGAGTTTTTGGTTTCTTTTGCCAGATAAATAAATAGCAAATTACTGTTTGTCTTCTTTCAAGAAGTGATTTATACCTTTGTGTTGCAATTTTGTAGAGTCCAGTGCGGTATGACTCATTTGATAGTCTTTCCCTGTCCATCCCTTTACCTCAGTGGGTAAGTGAAAATGAATGTCTGTGTACACACCGGTATGTTCCTTGTTGTTCTGTTTGTTGTAACATGACTTGTGTTTGTTCTCAGGGCCGGCCTATCTCTCTAGACCAGTGTCTTCAGCACTTTATCTCTTCAGAAACCATCAAAGCGGTGGAGTGTGAAAACTGCACCAGGGTACACTGACTTCCATATCTGTGTCTTGCTAAACTGTCGTAATCCTTTTGTTAAATGATTTATTCGCAGTTAAAGATTTGAAGCGGGCTGGTCAACTTAAGAGAGACCGAAGAGGGTTTTTTTGTGTATTTTATTTTATGTATATTTTTCTGTTTTGGATCGTTTCTCCTCAGCTTCAACAAGCAACCGCAATTAATGGGCAAGTTGTAGAAAGCCAGAGGACAACATTTGTTAAACAGCTAAAACTGGGGAAGGTAAGCAGTCTGTCCTGGTTAAATATTAACCTCACTATTTATAAAATATACTATAATATTTATAAGTATATTTATATACTTATAAAATCTATACATGTCAAAAGGGTTTTTATACAGTTTAGTTGAATAAATGTAAGGGTACGTACAGAGATGCACAGACATTGTCTCTGTTATTGTAGCTCCCCCAGTGCCTCTGCATCCATTTGCAAAGACTGACGTGGTCGAGTGAAGGAACCCCCATCAAACGACAGGAGCACGTGCAGTTTGCAGAGTACCTATCAATGGATCATTACAAACACAACACTTCCACACAGAGGGGTCAGCGGCTCAGATGTGCTGCAAAATCCATGAATCCTGAAAATGGAGATGATTCCTTAGAAAAATCCTCTGCCAATGGCACTGGTATGTTGGCATTATTATTATTATTATTATTATTATTATTGATAATAATAATATTATTATTATTCAGTTTATTTAATTTGTGCATTTATTGTACTTTATTTTTCCAGACTCAGAGCATCATAACAACAACAAACCTTTTTCTAATGGAACCTGTTCGTCTGTATTTTTTCACTCTCCTGGTGTGAACCCACAGTTAAGCCTCACCTATGATTACAGGTAAGCAACAAGGAACTCTCGTACATCAAGCTATTAGACTGGCAGATTGTAATCGAAATCCCTTTTAAGGCATTAACAGAATATCCTGTGCTGCTGCCGTATTTTTGTTAATCTGACAATGCTTAGTTCCAATGTGCTTGTTCAGGAATGAGACCAACATATTAAATTTCTTTGAGAATAATGTGAGCAGGTGCATGCCTTCAAGTATTTAATTATAAAGAGTTACTTATGTGAGTTTATCATATTAGCATACTGAAGATTCTTCATATAGCAAAACTATTTCTGTAACTGAGGGGGGGGGGGGCTGAAAATGTTGAGTGTGTATTAAATTAGTTTACTTCAGCATTGTGTCTTTAGATTTATTTAGAGTTTAGCTAAAACTGGCATATTATTGCCAGCGGAGGTTTGAAGCTCTGCAGTTACTGAGTCAGCAGAGCATTGATTACTTTTTTGTACTATGCACTTCAGCACCTGGTGACCTCACTCTAACTTCACGTGGTCTGGCACTTTGTGACTGAGTTGCTGTGGTTCCTAAATGCTTCCACTTTGCAGTAGTACCACTTATGGTGGAATACCTCAGAGGGAAGAAGTTTCACAAAATGACTTGCTGCTACAGCGGCATCCTATTACAGTCTCACGCTCAAATTTGGTGAGCTCTTTAGAACGACAGATTCTTTGACAAATGTTGATAAAGGCAGACCGCATGGCTAGGTGCTTGATGTTTATGTGCCTTTATCAATGGGACGAGCCTTTCTAGTGAAGCTTAAACTATCACAAAGCAGAACAGTTTAATTATTTAAACATTAAAGTATTTAAAGTGGTTATAGTTTCCTTTTAAGTCGTGTTTGCTGTCACACATTTATGTTCTTGCGTAGTAATTGCTTAGTCTGTCATTCATGTTTAAACAGTGATATCTATGCCAGTGTATCTGCATGATATTCAAGAGAATAAATTGCACTGGTTCTGACATTCGTCTGTCAGTCTTTAATGATACACACACACAGGTGAAAATGAACAGAAACAAAGACTGCGTCAATAAATGGCACTTGCAGATTATTTCATTGAGGACGGGTCATAAACAAACATGCATTTGTTTCGGTTCTTCCAGTTCTACAGAGTATCTTTTCCAGCTCATGGCTGTGGTGGTTCACCATGGCGACATGCACTCGGGACATTTTGTCACCTACCGCCGCAGCCCCTCACCTCGCAGCTCTTCACTCTTCAGCTCCCAGTGGTTGTGGGTGTCAGACGACTCGGTACGCAAAGCCAGCCTGCACGAGGTGCTGTCTTCCAATGGTTACATGCTCTTTTATGAGAGAGTTCGAAGGCCCGGTTTCTCGCTGCCAACAGAGGAGTAGCCAGAAGCTCGCATCCTAATTGACATCTGCCTTTCCAGTCATACTGTCACACTTGATGTGGCAGGGACAACACGGTTCCCAACAGGTGGCTTAGTGACTGAGACCAGAGATTAAAGCCATCCTAGAGTTGACCTTGCTTGCTGCTCTGATCCAGAGGAGGAGCCTTTTAATCCCAAAGATAATAAAACTGCAGGATTTCTTTTTCTTTTTTTTTCATCTTTTTTATCAGTAAGATACTTTTCTTTGATGTGCAGCAATTTATGTAGTGCAACATCTCAGCTTTTACCGGACAAAGAAAAAGGAACACCTGACAAACGCTGATAGGTCACAACATTAAAAACCGACTGCAAGCAAAATGAGTAACAGTTGTGGCGCAATGTTCTGCTGGAAAACCTTTGGGTCCTGGTATCATATGGATGTTACTTTGGTACATGCCACATACCTAAAGATTCTTACGTCCAGAACAGTGGCAGTGGTAGATAAGAGAAAAACCCTAAATAAATGCAGTCCACTTTCCATTTTCCCAGTTCCCAAATTCCCCAAGCCCTGATCTGTTTAGTATCTGAGAAGTTTCATCCTGCAACCAAGAGGATTAAAAGAATCTGCCACTTTCGAGGTTCCAAACACCACAGGACACTCCGAGGTCCCTTGCCCACACCGCTATGGGTCAAAATGACTTCAACACCAAGGGAAACCCACACGCACAATATTAGGCAGGTTTTATTGTTGTGGCTTATCAGTACAATCTACCCCAAGGTAATAGCCCCACAAATTACAGTTCATGTTTGAGGCATACAAACAGATGATGGGTAGAGATGTGGCTTCCAGTGTTCGAATACAGTACAGGCTACTTGAGGGTACTCCTGTTATTTTGTCCATTGCTTTCAAGCAGCTGATTAGGACTTCTCAGCGATTATATTTAAGAGCTGCTACATATTCTGAAAAGTCACATGGGTAGAATCCTTAACTCTGGTTCTCTGTCAGATTTAATTTGCCTAATCGCTCCCAGCAGCGTATGTAAAGCATACTGGAAATGTTTCTATTGACACGGTTGTTCAACTGGATATTTTTGCCCTTTCCAGTGAACCTTACTCTGTCATGATTTGCAGAACTGCACGGTTGTGATTTAATTGCCATGTTGTCTTTAATGCTCAATTTTTAAACACACGGAACCACGAGTTCTGCCACTAATGTGAACGGGACCCTTCCTCAAAATGTGACGCATCACAGCCAGCTGACATGCTGTGGGTGTTTAAATAGATTTATAAGAAATGTGTCTTCATTTAACAAAGTTAAGATTAAGACTGCAGGTTTCTGTAGATATGTTTTTAATTATATTTGTGTAACTTTTGACCAGTGCAGTCAAAATGAGCAGTAATCTGGTGCAAAACTCCTTAATATTTTCAGTTTGCACTACTGTATATTCATGTGAGATTGTATTTGTGCGCAGTCTGTAAGGTGATTGTTTTCAGGTATTAAAAGCATTAAAAAGTGCTCAAGAGTTGTTTTTTTTTTAGAACAAGAACACAATTTTCTGCTTTTAAGATGAGTGCTTGTTAGATGAGCCTATGCCAAGCACCCACTTAAGTGTCTTTTGACCAAAATGCACTGAATTTAGAAAGTTGTACATTTTGTAAGAGGAAAAAAAAAAATACTAAATTGTATCCCAGAGGCAGCCTCGCAGTAATGGTTTATCTAATGTCCAACCACTTACTCGCTTTATTAGTCACCCCTGTTCAATTGCTTGCTAATGCAAATATCTAATCAGCCAATCAGATGGCAGCAACTCAGTGCATGTAGAAATGGTTAAGATGACCTGCTCAAGTTCAAAGTGAGCATCAGAATGAGGAAGAAAAGTGATTTAAGTGACTTTGACCATGGCATAGTGGTTCTGATTATTTCAGAAACAGTACTGGGATTTTCCCACACAACCATTTCTAGGGTTTACAGAGAATTACTTGGAAAAAGAGAAATGAACCACTAAGCTGCAGTTCTCAGAGCCAGTGGTCAGAAGAATGGCCAGACTGCTTCCAGCTTATAGGAAGGCAGCAGTAACTTAAAATTATTGGAACCAAAGTATGCAGAAGGATGGGATGAGACCACACTGAGTGCCACTCCTGTCATCTAACATGAACCTGAGGCTACAGATGTGGTGGAATGGGAGATTTGCATTGTGGATGTTCAGCAGCTGCATGATGATATGTCAATATAGACCCAAATCTCTGAGGAATGTTTCCAGGACCTTGTTGAACTGTGCCATGAAGAATTAAGGCAGCTCTGAAGGCAAAAGGGGGTCCAATAAGTATTAATAACGTGTACCTAATAAACAGAATTGACAACTCTGGAAAATATTAATTGAGCCTTGAGTTAAACTTTGTGTATCAAATATTTCCATGATGCTAATTCCAGGTTGGAAACCTTCATAGTGGCTTTAGGTAGATCAATGGGTCAATAAGTGGGTCAGAATCCCCTCCAATACCGATGAAACCCATTAAAAGGGAGTTTGATTAAATCAGTATACAGTTGGACCAAGTTCACAATCCAGTCACTATAACTCAAAGAAGTTCAAATTTTCACTCTTTACACAACTTTCCTTTAAATACAACAGAATTAAAGGCTTAATTTGCAAACATTAACCCTTTACTTTCCAGATATGCCAAGGTTTATAGAAAATACACAACAAAGCAACAGGAGGAGCTGAATACACATACTGGTGTGTCCAATCAATAAGAATAAACATTTTCTTGAGGCATTTGAACTGTTTACATTCATTCATTTATATTCTTTGCTTTCTTTTGGAACAAAAACCTATAATTATAATTTTGCTGATGTGAGCTGAGTAAAGTTAAATGCTGATTCACTGAAAGAAAAAAAAAGTGTCACTTATCCTCCAGAATCCCAAGATGCTTCAGTAAAATAGTTTATCTAAATTTATGCTGCCATTAACATCCAGATTCATTATTCTTTAGACTTGTGATTTGTTTTGTCCACCATCCAGAGCTGTCAGAAGCTCTTGGTCACCCCTGCAAATGACCACGTCTCTAACTTACACCCAGCTTTAGCTTGCTCTCACGCTCACTGTCCAGCAGAATGCGCCTAAATGTGAGGTTAATGCGGGGCAGGAGGACCTTCTTGCGAACAGGGAGGCTGTGGTACCAGAAGGTGTTGGTTGGTGAGTTCATGAGGAGCAGGCTTCCGTGAGCGAGCTCCAGTCTCACAGGTTCAATCTGTCGGCGGCTCTGCTTTCCTCGGGAATCTCTGTGTTTGAAGATGAAGTCTCGCGCTGCTCCCAGAGACACTGAAGCGATGGGACAGAGGGGGTCCAGCTCCTTCTCGTCGTCACGGTGCTCACCTATGTGATCCTGCCCATCTTTGTACCTGACGGAGAGAAATGTATCTAGCAGTAAAACCTCAGATCTCTAACTGTGACCTGTACAACCTGAGTTAGTCATTTCTCACCTGTTGACCAAGACGAAGTTGAATGTCTGCCCTGTGGTTTTGGTGACAGCATCCCGAATGCATTCCAAAGTCGGAGTCCACGGACATGCTAAATGTATCACCCCAGAATAAGTATAAGTTAGGCCTGCATCTCCATATGTGGCCTGCTTTCTTGGTATATTGTATACCTTTCCACACACCTGGACCTTTGACTCTTCTCCTGGAACAGACACAACAGTTAATCAACTACGCTGCAACTTCTGCTCCTAACTTTAAAGAAATGGGGCTCATGTACCTGTTGCATACACCACCTCCTCCTCCAGCTGTTTAAAAAGGCCGTCTGCCTCCTCTTTAGAGAAAAGCAGTGCATAATCACAGTCTAGTCCCTCTGCTTCTATTTTTTGCCAGGGAACTGGATTGGAGAACTCTGCAAAGGCTGCGTCCTCATCATCCTCAGAGTGTTCCTCTTTCGTTTTCTCAGCTCTCTCCTGTTTAATCTTCTTTCTTGGAATTCCTCCTGGGGAGTCACTGGTGCAGTGACATTTGTTCTGATCTCGAATCCCAAACTTTTCCATTGGCGTAAGCAGGTGTTGGTGGAACTCTGGATTTTTAATACCTGGATGATGCAAAGATGAAACATTAACACTCATTTGTGGGCCAGCATTAAGTAGACTCGCAAACTCACATTAAACTATATTTTGACTCCTTGACTCGATGTGAAATCTTTTTTGTCTAAATACACTCTCCAGCCACTTAATTAGTTACAATAGTCATTCACCTACAGTGTACATTCATCCACCATTCTATTAGATGCACCTTGCTAGTAATGGGTTTGGCCCTCTTTTGCCTTCACAGCTGCCTTAATTCTTCATGGAATAAATTCAACAAGATGTTGGAAACTACTGAGATTTTGGTCCATATTGACATGATAGCATCACAGTTGCATCACATCTATAAATTCAGACACACGCATGTTTTTTAACGTAAATTGATGCTCGTCCCTAGTCTAGCTGCTGCGGGGCTTCCTGCAACAAACAAAAACCGTAGTTTGTCTTGAACAACCCTCAGCTCATTAACATAGCTCCGTTTCGTCACTGTTTTGGCGCCAAATGTTTAATTCCCACTGGGGGGAGATTTTGGTTTCGGAGCAGCTTACTGCAGGTTTACTCTCATTCTAGCTAGTTTGTTAGTTCACTTAGACTACAGCAGGTTAGCACCGCAGCGTTTTAGGCAGAATGATTGGACAGAAGACTATTAACTCATTTTTTTCGCCAGTCTCGAAAAAGAGGACTTCGACGGAGTTAATTGATTCCGAGGAAGATGCAAACGAGCCGGTAAGTGTCACTTCTTTTTTTAAAAAGGTATTTTACAGTTTAAAAAACACGTAGCTTGTAATGTTAGGAAGTTACTTTATTTATATGTATTTAAAAACTTACAGTGGAGGCGTGAGCGTTTCAAAAACAGGGCTTTGCAGTTTCCCGCGATGCGTTCAGCGTACTCCAAGCTGCGTTCAAAGCCACCACTGTGTTGTTGTTCAGCTTGAGGCGCAGTACTCGACAATGTTTGCGCCACTCTGCCGTAGCTTTCTTAAGCCACTTTCACCCCCGGCTGCGCGCATCTCAGTGCCTCTGTTTGTTTCTCAATACATTAAAATTATAAAGAAGAAGCAGAAGGCCTGTAATGTGGAGACAGAGGAGGGCAGCCCGCGCCCGGCTCCTTTGTCCCCGGAGCAGCTGGACAGGATCGCCCGCAACAAAAAAGTGGCGCTGGAGAGGCTCACTTCCGCGCAAACACCGCCCGGGTTCGGGGAGAGCTGGAGGAAGGCGCTGTCGGCTGAGTTTGGAAAGCCCTACTTCAAACAAGTGAGGAGAGATCAGACTGCGCGTTGTGTCTCTGTTGTTGTGAACAGTTGTAATAACGTTACATCTCTCCCACAGCTGATGACTTTTGTTTCTGATGAGAGGAAACGCCACACAGTGTACCCACCTGCTGAACACGTGTTTACCTGGACACAGATGTGTAACATCCGAGATGTAAGTGTGTAAACTTGCAGTCTGACTCACTCCAGGTCAGATCGTCAGCAAAGTCTTCATTCACAGCACTTTAACATATTTTTTTTTACTGCAACCCAGGAAAAGGTTTAAATTTGGCACTGCAGTAACTTCAGTGCAAAAACAGGCAGAATGTTGTATAAATTACTGAATGGGCTGCAGGCACCACACATTTTAATATATTAAATTATATTAGAGTACAATATGCAATATAGAGTTGTGGTCAGGAGTTCACATCCACTCATCATGGGCATGAATCTCATGGTAATTGGGAGATTTTAATGATTTCTTTGAACTGGTGAAATGAGTGTACAGCATACATCTTTTATTGGCTTTAAAAAACAGGAATTGGATGCAAAAGTTTGAATAAATGTTTGGATTTTCTCTAATCCACACAGTCAAATATATGCATAAATCCCTGCTAATATTTGAGTAAATGTCCCTTAGCAAGCTGCACTTCAGCCAGGTGCTGGAACAAATCAGTACTTCTAATATTTACAGAGTTGTAACCAATAACTAGAAGGTCTCAGGACTAGCCATTTATACCGTATGTGTACATCCAGGCTAACCACTGCTACTGATTTTCAGGAAAATAAGAGGATAAGGATCCAGGTGATAGAAGCAGGATCTGATGCATATTTTAGTTAATTAAATGTAATTAATGCACATTTTTATAATTGGAGAATGTAAAGAAATGCAGTGCTAAAAAAAATTAAAGGAACACTTTGAAGCATCAGATCTCAATGGGGAAAAACAAATAGTGGTTGATATCTATACTGATATGGAGCAGATAATGTATGCATGCCTGACAGTGTCAGGGCATTCTCCTAATGAGACGATGGATGGTATCTTGGGGGGATCTCCTCCCAGATCAGGACTGGGGCATCACTGAGCTCCTGAACAGTCTAAGGTGCAACCTGGCGGTGTTGGGTGTACCGAAAAATAATGTACCAGAGGATTTAGGTCAGCCAAATGTGGGGGGCAATCAGTGGCATCAATTGCTTCATCCTCCAGGAACTACCTGCATACTCTCGCCATATGAAGTCGGGCATTGTCGTGCACCAGGAGGGAACCAGGCCCACTACACCAGCGTAGGGTCTGACAGTGGGTCGAAGTATTTCATCCTGATGCCTAATGGCAGTCAGGGTGCTGTTACCTAGGCTGTAGAACTCCATATCCATGGATATGCCTCCCCAGACCATCACTGACTCACCACAGAAACTTTAGGCATTCATTCATTCTCTTGAGGTGGTTGATGGCGTGTACAAATTTAGCTTCGTTGACACTGGTTGCTGTTGTCTGCTATTAAGAATGAAGTTAGGTGTATTATCTGAGGTGTTCCTTAGTCTGTCAGTCCTCTAACCTTAACATGTGTCTCTAATTCCAGGTGAAAGTGGTGGTCCTTGGTCAGGATCCATATCACGGCCCTAACCAAGCTCATGGATTGTGCTTCAGTGTAAAAAGACCAGTGCCTCCTCCCCCCAGGTTTGAAGCCTTTTAACTACCTCTGATGGGAGAAAATGTAAACGTCTTGCTTCATGCTTATATTGTGATCATAAAGTTGTGTTTTCTAGCACAATTAGCATATTACAATAATGATGCAGGAGATTTTTACAGAGCTTGGTCTCCTGTGAATGGATAACTTTCAAATCTGCTTGGTCCCTGTGTTTATATTTTTCTGTGAACTTGTCAGTTACTTCAAATCGGATAGTGCAGTTGAATCAACTTCTTCCCTGATCTGTTTCATTTCCAGCTTGGAGAACATGTTCAAAGAGCTGAGCTCTGACATTGAAGGCTTTCAGCACCCTGGACACGGCGATCTGACAGGATGGGCCAAACAAGGTATCTTTTAAAAAAAAAAAACAAAAAAACATTATTATATGTATTATATTATGTATTATATGTTTACTGATAGTTACACAGTAAGAGAGCTGCAACAAAGCTGCTCTTCTCCCCCTTTCGTATTTATTTATTAACTTTTACCTTGCTGATCAGGAGTGCTGTTGCTCAATGCTGTGTTGACTGTCCGAGCACACCAGGCCAACTCCCACAAAGACCGAGGCTGGGAGATGTTCACTGATGCCGTGGTGCAGTGGCTCAGCAAAAACCTGGAGGGCCTTGTCTTCATGCTGTGGGGATCATACGCTCAGAAGAAAGGAGCTGCTATAGACAGAGTCAGTTACTTTAATGCAAATTCATTCAGCGGAAGCTTTATAATGTGTTTTCATACTAAGTTTCCTCTCTCTGTGGTTGTAGAAGCGCCACCACGTCCTGCAGGCTGTGCATCCATCTCCCCTGTCTGCTCATCGGGGATTTTTTGGCTGCAAACACTTCTCAAAGGTCAATGAGCTGCTACAGAAATCTGGAAAATCTCCTATTGACTGGAAAACACTTTAAATTGTAGTTATTAAAGCATGTTTGTTTACCTACAGATCAAAACCCACCTATAAGCTTGTTCTTGTTTTTTGGCATTTTAATTTTTAGTGTAAGAGTTTACACTGGCAGTTTTGTACAGATTTTCTTTGAAGCCGTTTCCCTTAAAACTTTCTGTTGAAATGCATATTTTTGCATGCACTTAACAGGTTCAGTGTTGTAAATATGTTTTGTACATTATTGGCCCTTTTAGGTTAGAAATTAGTTTCCTTTTTTCTCTTTTTTTGTTCTTTTTTTTTACAGAAATGTTGGGTCCAATAAAGTGAATTTACAAAAAATTATCCTAAATAGGATGTGTAGTTGTGGTCAGATGTTTATACACACATCATGAGCATGACTGTTGAGGTCATTTGGGGCTTTTTTAATGATTTCTTTGAACTGCTCCCTTACCAGGGTGGATGTTGGTTTTTCTCTAATTCATACAGGATCAAACATATACATACACCGCCACTAATGTTTGGTTAAATCCCCCTTGGTAAATTTCACCTCAACCAGATGCTTTTGGTAGCCATCTACAAGCTTCTGGCATAATTCTGGCTGGATATTTGATCACTCATCTTGGCATAATTGGGTAGTTAATTTAAATTGGTTGGTTTCCTGGCATGGATCTGGCTTTTAAGCATTTTGTCCACAAATATTCATCAAGGTTGGGGCTTTGGGAAGGACACCAGAAGCTTAATGTTAGCCTGCTTTATTCATTCCAAAACCAGTTCTGATGTGTATTTGGGATCATTGTCCCACTTTCAAACAGCTAGTTGTTTAAGGTAAAATTTTAGAATTTGGAAGTGGTCCTTCAATATTCCATCTACTTTGTGCAGTGCCACTGGCAGCAAAACGGCTCCAGAGCATGATACTATCATCACCATGCTTGACAGTTGGTAAAGCCTCACCGTAACTCCTCCAATTGTTCCTCTTGCCATTGTGGCTAAATAGCTTAATCTTTTTGTCAAAACCTTTTTCCAGAAGACATTTGGCTTGCCCATGTAGGCAACTGCAGTCGAGCTTAGATATGTTAATTTTAGAGCAGGGGCTTCTTTCTTGGTCGGCACCCTCTCAGTCCATGGTGATGTGAATCTTGCTTCACTGTGGACAGTGATGCTGGTATTCCAGCAGCTTCCAGTTCATGGCAGGCTTGAGCCTTAGTGGCTCCTGAGCATCCCAACCAATTTCCTCTCATCTGAAGGTGACAGTTTGGGACTTCTTCCAGACCTTGGCAAAGTGGTGACATATTTGAATAACTTGTACTTACATACAGTTTAAATGGATGATTGAGAAATCTGCTGTTTAGCAATGACTTGTTGGGCTTCTGGAATGGCCTTCTCAAAGCCCTGACCTCAATCCTTTTGAACATTTGTATTTTGTATTTTTACTAACTTAAAAAAACAGTGTTTGGCTTATACCAAGGGAGTCCAACCTGTCCCACTGCATGACAGCAAAGTGTAAAAACTGCAAAGAAGTGATTAATAATCTCAGGTTTTAATGAAATACACTGCTCTTGTAGGTTTGGTGAGCTTTAGAAAGCACGTTAAGTATATATTTACTGACAAACTCATTAAAACATGAAACAATGTCTAAATTACTTTGTG
>VUQJ01008412.1:16697-26838 GCA_015108635.1 Andinoacara biseriatus | reverse complement strand
GATAATAAATTTTTAAAAAATAAAAAAAAACAAAAAAAAAAAAAAAAAAAAAAAAACATAAAAAAAAAAAAAAAAAAAAAAAAGCCCACAAACCACTGCCTTTTACTCAAGTTTTGCAGCGATCTAAATCTCTTTTAATAGATTAGAATAATTTAGTCTAAAACAGCCCCATTCTGTCAAAATAGCAGCAGATCAGGAACATACCTAAAATGCCTTTCTCTTGTACACATTTGTCAAAGTAACACACTCAATCAAACTTAGCTCTCTTACTCTTTTCCCTTTGATCCTCGCAATCTGGCTGAAAGTCTCATGAGGAAAGAAAAAAAAAAAAACGGAACAGGTGATGTGTGATTATTTTAAAAATTAACAAGCTCTGACATAAGTCGCTTTTTCAGACATGACCAGAGAAGACTGTGTTGTGCTGCTCTCTTTTTTGTAGGTTTTTAATACACTGCTCTGCGGCCTCATTGTGATTATACAGGCTATCGTGTTACAGGCGATCGTGGATGTCTTTGTCAGTTTTTATTTGTGTGTGTTCTCTACCCCCTGATGGCATTGTGAATACATTGTGTCCGCCGATTGTAGTGCAGGATGTGTGATATGGGAGATGGGAAAAACAGAGAGATCATTCTGGCCCCAGGCAAAGCTTAGGGCTGAACCTTGTCAATGCACATGGTAAGAGGAGGGAGAGAGAAAGTGAATAGAGTCAACCCTCAGCTGCTTGTTGTGTTATGACTGGACTTCAAAGCTGCCAGCTGCATATACAGACCTACAAGACCTGAAAATTCATCTAGTTTATCTGGAATGAGGCGAGCCACAAGCACATGAAGGCCTCCTGTTTCTTACTCTAATCTATTTAATATAGAACAGAACAAGTTGGCCGAAGTTCTATTTTAAAGCAGCCACAATAGGTGATAAAATTTTAAAGAAGAGAAAAAATACGCACAAACTACTTCCACAGGCACCGATATAAAAGGCAGTAATAAGGACTGAGGCTCCAGAGGAAGGTGATGTTCCAGTCTGATGTGCACATCAAGCCTGTCTCGTCTGATGATACGTAGTCAGTCAAACTTCCTCCAACTATCCCACATCTCCCCTCATTCTTTCCATCATTCTTTATATATGCCTTACTTGAGCAGCTCTCAAGCAAAGTTTCACGAAGCAGAACTGCTGCTCATTCCCACATTCCTTGAACTGTTTAGGCCTCATATAACAATGTTGTTAAAAGGTCACTGGGCTGTGTGAACGGGGCAAACAGAAAGACAGCCGAAAGCTGGGCCAAAGCTAAGCTAAGGATATCAAACCAGGCTCAAATGCTAGGGAGACTTTAGTTTAGACTTTCTGACATTTTGGATTTATTGTTGATTCCAATTTATTTCTGAGACCTGCAACACTTTTTGTAGTGAGGGGACCTGAACCTGTAGCAAACATAAACCCCGGTTACCTGTAAATGTACCAAACTCTTGCTTATAATTCATTCATGTCATTCTATTGCAAGACAGTATGCAGTAAAACCACATTAGGACAGTACATCAAAGCTATAACAATTTACAACGGTTAGCTTAATTATTCATTTTGATGATGATGATATCACTTTGAGAGTGACATCACGGCAGTGCTACAACAAGGGGCACGTGTGTGTAGTTTTTGTTGTTGATTACAAGCTTCATTACAAGTAGGTTGAGTTAAACATTTACATGATTGGACAGAAAAACTGACTTTACAGTCTTGAGATAAAGCCTGCTTTTCAGTGAGAAAAAGATCCACAGTTATTTTAGGCTAAACGAGGGCCTAATATAGGTACAAAGAGTGACAATCCATACTCCCAAGATAAAGGATGGGCTTAGGGAAGTTTTTAGCTGGGGCAAAAACTAGAGGCTCTGTTTAAAGTTGAAACTTTGGGTACGGGCACAAGGTGAAGGGTATAAAATCAGGACGGGGGGAGTGGGATGACCAAACCCCTCTCACAACACACAGCTGCTGCCATGATCGCCTAGCAACGAGGAGGTGATGGACGCAGCCCGAAGATGGATGGCCACCATAAATCACGGGAGTGTGTGGGAGGAGGAGGAGGAGGTAGGAGACACAGAGAAGGCAACATGAAGAGGACAAAAACAAAAATGTGTTTTCCACTTTTCTGCAGCAGCCACAGCAGCAGCAGCAGAGCTGGCTCGACTTTTCATGATTGTTGGGGAATGATGTGGGTCTGGGGACTCTTCTGGGCAAAACTAAATGGAAATTTCTGGGTAATCGTTACACTCAGTTATACAGGATCCAATGGATTACTGTATAATGCATAATTGCAATAAACCCTATAGTGGCTTTTACCTGCCCTTTAATGTCTGGGGAGTTTTTTTTTTTATCCAACTAACTTTTTTAAAGATGATAAAAATGACAGACTATACCTTTCATAAAGCAACCCTTCAGGCAAGGCAATCTGGGTAGTGTAGTTGCGGGATAAACATCCCTGGGCTATCTGATTATGGCTTACTGCAGCGGCACTGGTGTCTAGTAACACTCAGAGAGAGCGCTCAGCCATCCATCACACAGTGAGTGTCTGTCTAAGGCTTTCCACCCTGCTTCTTCTCGTCCTGGCTCTCCAGTTACAGCCATACACGGCCGGCCTAAATAATATTCTTCATGATAAATGGCACTATAAGCCTGGTATCCATCATTAATCTGATTTTTAAAGAAGCATCCATCTTGGAGAGAGCCTGTTAGGGCCACGGGAGAGCAGAGCAGCTCGGGTTCATTTAAAGGCCAGGCTGCTGCATGAGTGATACCTGTCAGCCCTGTTCATCAGGGAGCAGCACACACACTCACGCAGCATTAAACACTGGCGCCATATGGCCACATCTGTGCACAGACACACACGCGCGCGCGCACACACACACCTCTACAATGCCTCTATGCCTGCTCGTTGTGCATATATTATGAGTAAACAACACTAACACACTTGTCGGACTTGTATACTCACAAAGCATATTTCTTCCCTTCATTCAGACATCCAGAGATGTGTCATGGAAGAACATTCTGTCACTCATCAAAACACAACTCAGTGTAACTCAATCCTCCCTGTCATCTCGAAAAAATCTCCCCTCCCAAACACTTCTCCTTAAGGGTTTCAGGAAAACTCACTTTTCCCTGGAAAAACTCTCTCCCACTCATACACAAACAACAGTTTGTGTGTCAAACTTCACTGACTTTACACCTCATACTCCTTCTCTTTGTTTCTCTCAGTGCAATCTCTGTCTTGTTTTCCTCTCTTTCACTCTCTCTGCCCCCTATCCACCTCCCTTCTCTGTGTGTCTGGTAAAGCCCGTTTGATAAATGACACACGTCAGCGTGTCAGAAGCGAAGGGTGGGTCAGTGATAAATGACTCTGTTGAAAAGGAAATCGGCTCTCTGGCATGGCCGGGCTATTCTCCTCCTGGATTGGGTTTCAGGACCCCTGAAGACCGGAGCAGCTCAGTTTCCCCGAAAAGAGCACACATCCCACCAGGCTCTAACGCTCTCTACCTCTGGGGGGGGTGGGGGGGTGGGTGGTGGGGTTGGAAGGATCCAGCCTGTCCCAATTGTCGCCACGGTGCAGCTGCATCTATCACAACAGCAGTGGGACTATTTTTACAAAGCCTCCAACTCGGTGCCCAGACAGCAGTCTCAGCTGAAAACCTCGGCTGAAAGCACACAGAAAGCTGAAAGGGAAGAGAGGATGGCTAACGGTTTTCTATTTGTGACACTACTACAGCACTTAGACTCTTCTTTTTCTCTTAGAGCCCAACCCAATGGGTTGACATCTGCCAAGTGTGTGTTAAAAAGGAGAGAAGGCCCATTTCAGCACCCTCGCACCCCCCACCCCACCCCACCCCACCCCACCCCAACCACCACCAGCACCACCTCCTCCCCTTACTCCCCCTCTGCCCTCGTTCCCTCTTCTCTTACACTATCTCTTTCAGTCACTTGCTGGCAGGGTGGCACTGTTATCATTACACAGGCAGGATTTATGGAGTCAAGGCCTATGGCAAAAACAAAAAGGCGTCTGTCAATACCTGTGGGAAACATTCTGTCAGCCTTCCACCACCTCCTTCCACTGGTGCTCACAGCCTCATTAGGTATGCACTTATCAGACACATAGATCACAGACGTGACTCAACCTCACCGGAATCCAGCCACAGAACTTTCATTAGCAACGGGCCCTGCAAGGCCAAAACACTTGCCTTGCTCACACCTGCAAACAACGGCAGCGTAGGAGACGTAATGTTGTTCAAGCTCGCTAGCGCTGTCAGCGCGCATGTTGGTTGAACAATTAAGTCCAAACTTGCGGTCCCCTGCTGCTTCCCAAAGGGCGTGCTTTTCACACATAAACAACAGGAAGGCAGACAGATATAAAAGCTTACTTCATTTCACTTGCTGCTTTTACAACCCATTCAGAACATATGGGCGTGTGGCTGCAATGTGTGCTGGAAATGCTTGTATCTTAACTGGAGTCAACACTCTGCGTTTGTTGTTTTTAAGCTGGCAGACACACAGATGATGTGCTAAGACAGAGGTGGGAAGAGAAGAAAAATTGGAGACTTTCAGGCTGGGCCTGTGGGGTTCAGAGAATTACAAACTGACCCCAGCAGGTGGTTTGTAGTTACGATTCCTGTCATTAGTATCACAAGCCAGCCCGCAGACTCATTTAAACCAAACAGATTCAAAATGTGCATGCCCACTTATTTGAGTGTATACTCACTCACCCGCTCACAGACAGACATAAGTGATGGCTGCCAGTCTGGCAGCCATAACCCTGACCCTGCAGAAAGAAGAAACTGTTGCTGTGGAGGCCTGTGGAAATCAGACCGACTTCCCCACCCTTCTCTGTCTATATCAGACACTCCCAGACTCACTCTTACACAAATGAGCAAAGCACGGGGTTTTGACAGTGAAAAGGGCAGGATGGATTTCACTGCGGTGATGTGACGATGCAGTGACACAAGCTGCAAATAGCTGCGTCTTTGCCCACATGTCGTAAAGCCTATGTCGACTTCCTGCTCAGTTGATGGAGCATTTCAACTTTCTGAAGCCATTTCAACAGACCCTGAGCTTGTGGCAAAGCCAATCATCAGCCACTAAGGAAAGCAGTCTGTATTTCCACAGCCGGGAAAGTCTCACTCTCTCATGTTTGCTCGGCTGTTTGCGTGGCCAGCTGCCCTTGGCTGTTAAGAGCACTCAGACCTGACCCAGGTACGCAGGCCCATTTGTCACCTGCAGCAGAAAATTGAGTTACAGCACAACCAAAGGCGAGCGGCTCTGTGTAATATCAAGTTGATTACATCAAAGTGGTGGCAAACCTCATTGGGCTGGGCACCCCGAGCTTGTCATCTCCAATCACAGGGCCTGTCAGGACTCCATCAGCCTCACGGCTAATTGGACCAACGCTAATGAAGCAGGCAAAACAAGTTTTCTACTGTGGAGAGAGAAACCCTCTCAGACAGGAAAGAAAGAGAGGGAGAAGCTTAGAGAGTGTGTGTTTGAGAGACAATGAGAGAGAGCAAGGCAGGGTGGGTGTGTGCGTGTAAATGTGTGTGAGGTGGGGTGGTGGTGGTGGTGGGGGTGTGTGTGTAGATTTTTCATGCAAGTCTCAAGGTTGCAGTGGGCTGACTCTCCCCCTAAGTCCCTAATCAAGGCCCATCATCTGTCATCCTTTTCTTTGCTCTCTCTATCACCATGCTCTGTGCTGCAATCAATTCATCATCACCCTTTGTGTGCCACTGAACAGTTGACAACTTTATAACTTGCAGCTGCACGGGCTGACTGACAGGGGTGGAAGGGGAGCATGAAAAAATGAAGAAATGAATAGATGAATGAATGAACAAAGAAGCCTGGTTTCAGGGAGAAAAAGTTGTTTTCTAAAAACACAAAACGATCTATATTACAGCCTTTTATTCCCTTTCGTCAACAGAGAAACAGCAGTGTAGCAGGGAAGAGAGAGTGAGAGGAGAGGAGAGGAGGAGATGAAAAAGAAAAACATCCTTCTCACTGATCTGAAATCAGAAAGCTTTCAGTCATTCTTTATGTGCTCCCCGCGGCCACTCTGAGCCAGTGAGCATGTACATTAGGCTGGGGCATTTTGATGAAATAAAAGCCCAGGCCAGCTTATGGCTAAACAGAATGGGAGCACTCACTCAGCTTGTCTCTGATTGACCATTAAAGCCATTGATGAATGGGCCTGTCAGGGGAGAGACAATTAAATCAAACATGAAACAAAGCCGTTGTGACGGCCCGGTCTGACAGAGCAAACCCATTCCTCCCCTCCATTACATAGCACACGGCTCCTTTTACAACCCCTAACCCACTCCTCCCGCCTCCTTTACCCACTGTATGTGTGTAACTGTGTCTGCGTATGTGTGTGTTCAAAGTGAAGAAGTGAGCATGTGCACATGGAAGTGTGATGTTCTCTGCTGGAAGTATGTGTCTGCTTGTGTGTGTGATGTCTCACTGTGAAACCACTTTGTCCCCCCTTCGTTCACTTTTTTGTGAGTCACTTGACCATCACAGTAATAGAAACTGCGTGTGTGTATGCGTGTGTGTGTGTGTGTGTGTATGAGTGAGAGCCAGTGTAAAAAGTACACAGGGCCTTTCAAAGTGGTTTAAACGTGACGTCAGGGGCCTGCAGCACATGGTGGGAAGTGATTTTCTGATGCAAATCGGGAAGGATCCGATCAAAGCCGCATGACAGCCAATCAATCAACCGTCAAATCAGACATGGCAACTGTCGATTATGGCTCCTTCCAGCCC
Source organism: Andinoacara biseriatus (assembly GCA_015108635.1). Classification (NCBI taxonomy): domain Eukaryota; kingdom Metazoa; phylum Chordata; class Actinopteri; order Cichliformes; family Cichlidae; genus Andinoacara; species Andinoacara biseriatus. Next base: position 20,058 of record VUQJ01008412.1, on the reverse strand, counting down.
ACGAAATCCCATTGTCTGCTCTCAAATTGTTTATCTTATCCCAAGAAAAAGAAATACCTCAGAGGTAGAGCTTTTTTTCGCTTGTGCAAATAAGTTATGTGCTCGGATCAAATGCGCACAAAGCCCTTACGCTCTTATGGCACGCCTCGGGCACTCACCATAAAAAAAAACGCTGCTTATTTCCAGAGGTTTTACTCCTAAAGATCCCATTTAGATGGCATCTAGGATCATGGATTCAAGTTTGGAATAATAGGAAGCGAAAGTTTACAGCAGCCGACTCATCGACGGGGGCTCCAGTAGCTGCTCAGCGTGGAGAGCGAAAACGCACGGTGTTCTATATAAACTATACATCCGCTTTCTATAGGTAGTAGTTTCTATTAGATCTCACAAGAGTAGCCAATAGTGACAAAGCGAATCGTTGTAGAAAGAAAAAAGAAAAAAAAAAAACCACACGAAGTGAAAACGGAAATGCGGTGACTGGAAAGTGAGCTTTACAAAACAAATGAACCGCAGCTTTTGCCACAACGAGCCTTATTTTACGCACATAGTATCTGGATACACATACCTGCTGCGCGCTTGGGCGCTTCTTGTTTCCTCCGTGGCATTTTTTATTTGTGGGAATTTCCGTGAGAAGTCTTCTTTTTATTTCATATAGCTGCCCTCTCGCCGTATCCGGGAAGATCCACCTCTACTCAAAAAGATTCACGCCTTCGTGTAGTAGACTGCACAACATCGGGGAGTCCGATGAAAAGAAAAACTAAAAACCATCGTCACTGGGATAAGAGCATGCACTGGGAAGTCAGCGGGAAAATACATAAACAAGGTGAGGGAGCATATTTTGTTTTGGTGTGATCGCGTTAAGAATGTCAGCGGTGATAGCCAGCGTCCACCTCGGCTGCCTGGTCTGGCAACAGGCAAAGTTGAGGGATAAGAGAGATGATCGCGTCACTCACAGCAGGAGAATGGGCAAACCCACCGCTCCGTTAACTCTTTACTTCTCAGAGAGGGGCGGACACCACACACGAGTGTCCTCCTACCTCCGATTTTCGTGCGAGTCAGAGGTTATTATACACAGGCGGCTGATTATTACAAGCCGCAAAACCACAACTACGTGAATGATTCCAGCAATACCGCCAGACCCGTCAGCTGAGCTCATAATCACAGAATTTAACCTTTATCACGGTTTAGTTTTAATCTGTCATAGAAGAATTTCTGTTAAACGCTGTGACTTTGTTGTATTTATCTAAAAAAAAAAATTTTTTTTTTCTGTTGTCTATTTACGTAATTATATTTTTCTTGCCACAATGATTCAGTGTATCTGTTATACTGTAATTCATTCATCTATATATAAAACTTTATCTTTTGATCAAGTTCTTATGAAAAAAAAAATCACTAGTTTTTTTTTTTTTCAATAATCTCCACTCTGGCTCCACCCACAATTCAGTATTTATTTTCATATTTATGAGTCAAACTTGAACGCCCAAGAAATGCAAAATTCATATTATTTAAAAGTTTTGAGTCCATAGTTTAAAATGCAATGTGGTTAAACCTTTTTATTTTTTGGTGTAGCATTAAAAGTGTGGTATAAAATATGGGTGGGGATGAAATAATAATGCAGTAGAATAAGTACAATTATATGCATAGTGTCAAAGGAAACAATAAGCACAGTGATAAGTTGGTGATGTACAGTCAATTAAATATACATAACAGGATATGGAAATACAGAAGACAGTGGCTCCAGGAGTCCTTTGCGCTGCATGTTGCTCAAATAGTCAAAATTATTTAAAATTGATGAAAAAAATTGTAAAACAACCCCCCTCCACACAGCCTGAAAATGTAAACATGCCTGATGCCTCTTCCACAATATTTTGATGTGAACAGTTAAAAATGTTAGCTTTCATCACAGTAAAAGTATTCCTTCTCCCATATATCTGCATTAGTTAGAGATCAAAGCCAGTTCAAGGGAACACCGTCAAGTCTTAAGAGTCAAGGTAATGAGTTCTTTTTCACCATTTGTGTCTTTCCCTTTTCTCGAGCCAGCAGTATCTCTGCAGAGTGGGACGGTCCCGGGTCTCCTCCTGCGTCTCTGATGTGTGTTGACCCCTGCCAGGCACATACAAATACCAAAACATACTGTATGCGGTGCGCTCAAAGCCGCACACACATTTTGCAGACACACAAATGCAAGAGCGTGTGCTCCGACTCAAGGATCTGCTGACACAAATGACAACATACACACACACACTCCCTCTCTCTCTCTCTCACACACGCACACGCGCGCACATGCACAAGCATCCAGAGAACAAGAATTAAAGGCCTCTCTGATCAGGACTTGCCTCTGTCTCTGTGTCTCTGAGAGCACCGAGGCTGGGTCCCTGTCGCTTTAACAACATGAAATTACAACCCAAATGGGATGTCAAGGGTTAGCAGTCTCTGCTGGAGAACTATGCGAATATATTCCCTCCTATGGACTCGGCCCCACTGTGACCTCCCCCAGGAACAAGAAGTAACCCGGTGATTGGCGTTTTTACAGCCAAATTAAACTGTCTTGGAGCCTGCTGAAGGCAGGAGGAGAAAGCAGTCAGTCCAAAATTAGTGAGCCATCATCATGACAGAAAGTAGCAGGGACATGGTGTCATCCAGCTACTGTATCGATTAACCCATAAATAGTATATGGCCTCTACACTGTGACTCTCCCAGGCTTACACTGTAAACGGAGGTTATCTCAGCTGTGCATCTGTCTTACTTTCATCTGTGTGCTAAAGCTTTGAAACCGAGACACTTCAATCTAGCTGGGTCTTTAGCACATTCAGAAAAAGAGGACATTATGGGTATAATTAGGGTGATGCAAATTGTATCTGGTATGCTTCCAGCATTTTAACATTATTGCGCTGATGAAAGTTTGAAACTCATTTTGAAGTATTTTATTACAGAAAACAACAGCATACAATTTCACAGGCTCAAGCACTCACCTGTTTTAAGATATGCAATTTCATACAGGAAATTTGGATATTTTATTAATACTTGGATTATTTCTTTTTTAAGGAATATGTGTGATTCCTTCTTATGTCAGGTAGCCCTGCTGTATTTTTCCCTCTCTTCTTTCGCTTGACACCAGGATTATCATAAAAGAGGAACGTCTGTCAAGCCTGCATTGATTTGCACACAAGTTCGCCCAATCAATCTCAAAGTTGTGATTAAAAGGCATGAGCAGCTTCTATTTTTCTACAGAAATCTTTTGGCAAAAAAAGAGAGAGGCCTTTCAATTTCATAGCCTCCAGAACACTCAAGTATTCATTGCGCTCTACTTTTTGCTTTCAACCTCTCTGCAGGAGGCAGGACTCATGACATCTATGTATGC
>VUQJ01008411.1:9287-32335 GCA_015108635.1 Andinoacara biseriatus | reverse complement strand
GGTCCTATCAAATTCTAAAAATACCACAGTGCATGAGATATGATGTGAACACAGGCTGCCGGTGGGAAATGCAAATGCTCATCCTGGATATTTACATTTGGCTGTCCTTATATCAAACTCTGCACGTCAGCGTAGCACAGCCAGCGTCACATTTCCCCCAAAAGAAAAGCGGCTAATGCAGAATAGTTGCATATAAACGAACAGTACTTTGCAAGAGACCGGGCTGGCATATGAGCATTGTGAGTCCAAGACAGAAACCCAACCTTCATGACCCTTTACTCTGCATGCTGTCATACCACATAGTACAGCTTGTAAGGCTCCACTGTAAGTGCACAACAGTAGGACACTCCAATGTTTGGAAAAGGAAAAAAAAAAAAAAGCAATCAGAGCAGTGCTGTCTTTGAGCTAAGAATTACCAAGGCATGCTAGTCAGCACTAAGACTGAGTTCTTTATTTCTGCGTGTTAGATGGGAGAGAAACGTTAGGAAAGGAATTCAAAATGGATGGATCAGTGATCGGCGTCAACCTGATTTCTCTTTGTTGTATGTATATGATAGAAATGCCCCAGTATATTCTTAGTCAGATGACAGCAGCTGCATAAACACACCTCTGAGCATGCACCATGCGTGCTGCAGTAGGCTCACATTGGTTATGGTGACACAGCACCCATATACAGCAGTCAAGATAATGCACATGTGCATAAAACTTTCCAAAAGAAAACCAAAAGCACAAAATGAATACGAAACAAGAGCAGACCAATGATGACATCAAAAAGGTTGTTGTAGAAATATCTGCTTGAGAGTGTCAGGGGAGGGGCTCAGCATGTGGACCTGGAAGCTTTTAGTTTGATTTAGCTCTCCACCAAGGACCGGGTGTTCGCTCGTTTTGTGTTTGTCTTTTTTTTATTTTATTTTTAAAGAGAGGGTTTGTTTTTGTTTGTTTGTTGGGGTAATGTCTCTGTCTTTGCTCGCTTTTTTCTTTCTTTTAGTAGGGAGTGAAGCGACTGTACCCTCCTCTGTATAGGCTAGCCTGCAACATCAAAGATGAAAAAGTACCAATCAGTATTCAGGTGACAGCTAGAGTCGGTTTCTCTTTCTCCACAAATTTCCTTCCTTTTAACTTATTGAATTTTCATATTGGAATAAGTTTTTTAATATGTATAATCTTGAGACAGATTGAGAGTTTGATATACTGAAGCCAGTAACTGGTTTTGTTGAATAAATTCCCTGATTGCATACACTCTGAGTGTGTGTTAGGAACAGGAGGTAAAGTGGATTGTTGGAATTGGAGCTTAACTGGTGCAATTCATAGAGAGGAAATTGTTTATATGTATATAGAAAGAGCACTTTCTTAAAAGAAACCAGAAAACTGGGCCTGGGCGAACTCGTTTTGTCTCATTACGCTTAGGAATGGAATTGAAAAATCGAGATTTTGTGCTTTTTTCACTTGAGGAAAAGCATTCCTTTTATGGCCATAACAATATCAGAGAATCAACTAAAGCAGAATAAGTTCTGAGAGGTTTAATCACAGCTCCTTTTCAAGTCTAGCAGAGGTGGCTGCACCTTTCTGGAGGGCCAAACCACCACAGGATATTAGCCCTTAGATTTAGCACCATGCTCAAGATATCTAGGGCAGACACACATAAAGCATGCAAGTGGGCCTATGCATGCACACCTGCACATGCACGCGCACACACACAGTCCCTCCTCTCATCTTTCGGTGGCTCTCCTGCAATTAGGAATTCAGGCAAACTCCAAAGGCTACTGAATGTCTTCAAAGGCTAATTTTGCCTAATTTCGCAGAGCCCTCTTGCTGGTACAAAACTTTCATCCATATGAGATGCTTCTGCAAGCTGGAAATGAGTAAAGAGAATTTCCAACCGCAACCTCAGAGGAACTAATTATTGTATAGCTTTTAAATGCAAAAATGACTCCTCGCTGCTGGAGAACCATTAATCAAATATGATTAAAGAATTAGGAACCAAACTGGTCTTTTCTCTTTAGCTCAGGAGTTTATTAGATGTTGGCCTCTGCACAGTCTGCATCCCAGTACCCCCACCATTTGTTCAGCACCCCGTGAACCCACACACACCCTCTCGAGCCTGTGTTAGCTCTCCGAGCTCCCAACACACACCACATTAGATATTTTTTTTAGGGTCCAGATCCTGACTTCTACATTCGCTGTGAGGACGATTAAAGTGTCAGAGGAATGGAAGGAAATTTGAAGGGAAGAGAAGAAAGAATAAAAAACATTCAAGCACATTTTTTAATTAAGTAAATGAAGAGGAAAAAGAAATGTCTTAATTAATGAAAGCTTTTAGCTAGCAGCTGCACCGGGGAACTGTATTCTTCTTTTTCTTTAATTCTTTTGGTTCTTTTTTTTAAGTTGTTGAAAAATCGCATGCATGATGAATTTGAGTCATTTCTCAAGCAGAGAACACGCCACCGATCAAGCTTGTGGGCAGGAGAGGAGGGTGAGACAACTCCCTCCCTCAGTCTTGCTCTCTCTTTTAGGTCCCACGGCACACTGCTGCATGCGTTTGATGGTCCTTAATCTCTAGGTTTGGTCTGTGAGCCCGGTCCCAACCCCTCCTCATCATCATCATAAAACAAAACCAAAGAGAAACTCTCTGTTTTTTTTTTTAAAAAAAGGCTCTTTTATTTATCATCACTTTTCATCTTTGATGTTACAGTAGCTGCAAAAGCTAGCTAAAAACAGACATTAACAGTTCAACCTCATCTTTTGGAGTTTGGTTTGACTGAATGGGGGAGGAAAAAAAAAAAGATGATCTGTCGCACTCGGCAGCACGTCGAGCGATGTGGAATGAAAACAAAGCTTGAAAATGTATCTGTTATGTAACATGTAAAGCTTGTGTTAGACTGCAGTGATCACTCATTCTCATTTCAGGAGGAACTTGTGTCAAATCAATAGTGCATGAGGTGAACTTGCGTGGCATAGCAGAAGTTTATTGCACTTAATATCTGAGCCAATTTCCACATGCCAGGGTTTGACAGTACTGCTCAGTACTGCCCACTAGGGTGTGCCAGACAGCATGACAAAAAACCTAAATCAATTAATGAATAACACATAAATAAAAACCAGTGACAAGTGCAGTCTCTGGTCTTTATTTTGGAGTGTGTGTGTGTGTGTTTGTGCTAGCTTGTGTCATGGAGGGTGCAGACAAGAACAGGCGGTGGTCTCACAGACTTACCATGGTACCCACACTGTATGTGGCTGCAGGGCCAATCGTGTGGTGATAAGGGTCTGCTGTTGCATAGACTCTGCCATAGCTGCACAACAGGAGACAGAGAACACGGTCATTGATCTATCATTGACGAGGAGAGAGGAACATTTATGCATGCTTGTTTAATGCTCAACCCCTCAAGTAAACCCTTTCAAGTCTCTAACACAATCAATTATTTCCCTCCCCGGCCTCCTGGGCTTCCTGCTTTATACAAGGTGGTTCAAAAAGGGGAGTTCAAAGGTTGGTGAATTATACTTGTCTTTTCATTGTCATCTTGATTAGGTGGATAGAATAGGTAATGAGCAGAGGGAGACGGCGAAAGAAAGATGCAGAGAAGAGAACACAGTTGGTGCTGGAGGGCTCAGGCTCTCACCCTGTTCTTGTTTACCAAGGCTGCACACTGGGCTCACGCCCCTGTCTTTTCATTGTTGCTGGTTTGGAACTAATCCTTCCAATTTCCTTCTGAGACAGGACAAGATGTGTCTGCTTTATTTATTTATTTATTCGACTTCACATATTCCTCTATTTACTTTCTTTTCTTTTTTAGCTCTTGCTTGCAAATGAGGGTCTGCAAGGAGCAGATAAGGCACACCCAGCCAAGGACTGAGGGCACCAAATCAACCAGGAATAAAAAAGTGGAGAGAGGAGGAAATTCTCCTAAAGGAGACAACAAGACATGCAGCATTCATGCCTTTCGTATGAGATACATTGAGTTATATAAGATCTAAATATGGCTCGGCCCATTTAAGTCCGGCAGCACCCAAGGTCAGTGAGCAGGACGTGAAATCAGAAAGGCTGTCTCGGCTCCTTGGGGAGGAGGCCCGTGCCATGAGATGGTCAGGGGGAAGTCTCTGTGGTCCTCTTATCTTCAGTGAGCACCAAACCCCACAGGCCCTCTAAGGCTAATATATCTCCAAAATGACTCTCACCAGAGTGGCACTGCTGACGACCGGCAGGTCAAACCAGCCCGTGCAATGTCACAGAGCCTCAACAGAGCCGACTGGAAGCTAGCAGGAGCTCTGCAATGTGACTGGCTCCTCTCAAGGCCTCTTTGATACATCAGCCTCACTGGTATGAACTCTCTTTAGTTACTTAAAGGCCTCTGGTAATGCAGCCTGTGAGCGCTGTAGGCTTTTCGGATAATAAATGTTTCATATTTTGCGGGCGTTTCACACACCTTCTCAATCCTGGAGACCTGTTTTTTTTTTTTGTTTTTATGATTGGCTGACTTCACCGTTAAGTCTGATAAGGTATGGCTGAGACAATACCAACAAACCCCTATTGATCCAATGGGCTTGACCGCTTATTCAAAAGGAAACAAACAGACAAAGCAAAACAAACAACTTGGGGCGAATTATATTAAATCTCAGAGAAAAGTATAGGCAAGAGAAACACGAATTAAATCACTCAGAGAGGGGAAAAAAAGCCGCTGTCCAATTTCTGCTCTCGCAGAGCACGGCTGCTCATAATTCGAACTGCGGCGAGGCCTGATAAATCTTACATTATCGATATGATCTTCAGGCTCTCAGGCAGGGTGTACGTTATCACAAGTGACATGCTCAATCCTTCCCAGATTAGATTCCCAAACCAGCCCACATCCCGGCTGACAACGGCTTTCGGGGGCCGAAATGAATCAGCGACGCCTCCTCAAACAGAGCACACCTGAACCAGAGTGACATCACTCAGAAGTGATAGAGTTCCTGCTGGTCCATCTCCCCCTCTCTCCGTCTCCCCCGCCTCCCCTCCACAGACCCGAGGCCATTAATAAATACCGCAGTGATATACCCACTCTCCCCTCACAAGCGGAGAGTCACGACATATATCACCGCTTTTCTCATCGAGTCCAACAAGGTTAGTCTTTTTTTTTGTGCGCGCGTGTGCTCTTTAGCTCCAAGCTAAAAAGAATATAGCGGTTTGCCTAATAGATAAGATAACTCGAGAGGAAGAAGCCCAAAATAACCCTCCACAGAATATTGTAAAATGCTGCTGAAGCAGCCCCCATTCATCACATGCAGTCTCCTACCATCACATCTCCTGTAGATACGATCATTTTTTGGTAGGAAAACACTAATTATTTAAAGCAAAAACCCACCCTTTGCTACTCCAACACAGTGATGGCTGCATGAGATTTATGAGGACGTATTTGGAGGTGTACTCCTTCCTTCCTGCTCTCAGTAATTTGCTGTTTCACAGCCTGTGGGATCAACTTGTTGCTTTAAATCAAAAGTTCAGAGGAGCACAGCTAGCTTGTTGGACACAGAGACATGTCTATAACTTTACTTTAAATTCAGTGTTTTTTTTTTTAACAGCACCACATGAAGGAAAAAAAATGCTGCCTGCTCTAAAATGGATTTCTCAGTTTCTTTAAGCACTTGTGCAAAACAGGCACTTAAGAAGCGCCTGCTAACGATGGCTGAAGTCAGCCTCGTCTATGAGGGAAACCTATGGAATTATGGAAAATAGCAAAACAGATTGTCCCCAGTTATATCCAACAAATTAAGCACTTCAGTGATTTTTGTCTTTAAAATCACTGCAGTTTCATATGATACTATGTAGTACAAGTAATCTTATCAGATCTGAGACCCTGATTGTAGTACAGTGAGATTAGCTTCTCAGTGCTGCCGACGGATTTAAAAACCTCTGAGGGGTGTCTCACCTGTCACTGTAAGCAGCGGTGGTGGTGGGTTGGGCAAATCTGTATGCTGCATAGCCACCCTGTTAAAAAAAAAACAAAAAAAAAACAGCACCATATTTAATCAGTGATTACCCGCACAGAGAAAGGTTAGATCTCAGAGACGCAAGAAAACAGCGATGCACACACAGAGCTTCAAATTGCCGTAATAGTTAAATGTCACCAGCTCACGCTCCCCGACTGCAGCTACCCTGTGAGACACCAGAGGGTGCTGTGTGATATATGGTGTCGTAGGCAGGTGGTGGCAACAAGAGAATGAATGATGTTCTGAGAGGCAGCACATTTAGGGGGAGCGAGTCATTGTCGCACTAGAGGCTCATCCGAAGAGCGGCAACGTGAGCCAACTCCCCAAATTCAGCCCATTTTTAGATTGAGGGCGCTCCGCTGCTCCATAATTGAAGATCCCTCCATTTTTTTTCTTATACACGACCCCCCTGGCTCACAAAAGAAGTAAGAAGGCAGAAGACGGTCGGACCATTGGGGAGTCAGGACCGCTGTATTCATTTGCCAGAATGGGGAAGGAATTAAAGACCTCATTGTGGAGTGCTGCTATTACTCTCTTTGAAAAATGAAGCTGTTCTCCCACTGTTTTTCTATTAGTGCCAGTGGAGTGTGTGCCCATCTGTGTCCATACGGTGGATAGGTGGCTTTTAATAATGCATGTTTTCATTTATTTTTAAACTCGTCGGGGGGGTGTCCGATGGGGAGAGGAGTTGTGAAGCGGCAGCGTGGTGGCCGGGGCCACAACTGCACGCGAAATCAGGGCAGGGGCCACGGCGACTGAGTCCCTCTCCTCGAGGTCTACCAAGGGGACAGGAAGTCACAGCAATTGAAGCAGATGACTTCCTGTGGGACGGTCATGCCTTGGGACTGTGTTGATTACAGCAACAGCCTGAACAAACACAAACCAATAAATCACTCTCCCACATTGTCACATCCTGCACGCAGCCGTGCAGCACATTTTTTATTTTGTCATGGGGAATATGTGTGTGTATGGAGGTGCATGCATGCATGCATATGTATTAGCACATGTCATGTATGTATATTTATATGTGCATGCATTTATTTTCCCCTTCCTGCTAATGTATTACCAGAAACTTTGACATGACAGCGAGCCAGTGTCCACTGAATGATAGTATAGGACACTGAAGGCTATAGGACAGCTTCCTCTTGGTCACTTGAGACCTTCACATACTCTCAGCCAGTCTAAAGCAATGCAGTGGCCATTGCCAAAACTAATGGCAGTAAAGCACCAGGGGCCAGCCTGACGGTTTGAGTGATGGACCAACCTGGCCAAACCTTGGTCAAGGGACGTAGCTGTGTAGGACTTAGCTGGAGGTGGCTGAATGAGCGTGAGAGACAAACAACATCGCTCAGAGCGCAGCCCGGGTTTCTTCTGCGGTGGTGGGTGTCCCTGCAACAAAAGCTGGTGAAATACAGCCCTATCACACGGGCTGGTGTGTAAGTCATAGATCACTTGGGTTTAGCATTTCACTCCCAGACACCGGTCTTCGTCAGGGTGAAAGTGAGAAGGAACTGTCATTGCTGCTGCACCCGCTGTCATCTCGCAGCGGTGAAAAAAAGCTGCAGAATCAAAGGGACAAATTACATTCCTCGCAAACGTTTGGACCGATGTCAGAGTGGGGCAGCGTGGTAATTTCAGCATTATCTCCACAGAGTCCACGCTCTGCTCTGTCAAGGGCAACATGCAGCAGGGCCAGCCCCTGATGTGACCCTGCCTGCACGGACAGCTCCAGAGGGACGGTTAATCCCTTTATCTGCTGCTTCTCTTATCTCCCACTTGCTGATGGCTGGGAGGAACCGGCTCCACTCAGGCCTGCACAGACCCCCTGGGGCAAGCAGGGGATATCCCAGCCAAACCCTCTGAGTGAATACAAAAACACCAGCGAAGTAACAAGAAGAAGGGGGGAGGGGGCACCTCAAAAACCTCCAGACAAATCTAAAGGAATAAATGACCTAACTTGACATGGGACACTGAGTCAGGGTCTGCCTCTTTGCCAAAGTCTGAGATCATAGGAAGAAGAGAGGGAGAGGAGGGAGGAGCTGAGGGGGTTTTAAATTTTGTTGTTGGGTTTCTTGGCACAGTAGACACAGGCCTAATCGACGCCGGCTTGGCAGGGAGGCTGGGGGCTGAGGAGATCACGTTTTTGTCTCCAGGGCTGGGCTTCTTGTCTGTTTTAGTTCTATTTCATCTAAAAGAAAAGTCAACTGTACTTACATAGATCTCTGCACCATAGAAGCCATCTTGGTACACCACCCTGTGAATGTGCAAAACGGGAAAGCAGAGTTAGTTGATTTGGTCCACATCCTGCCCTGCTGCATCTCAGCCTTTGCCAGTTTTCCTTTTTTGACCATTTGTGGGTCTGTGGGGTCAGCGCTTTGCAGCTTTAGTGTGCTGTACCACAAATAATGAATGACACAACCTGAAAGGTGTAACAGTTTCACATCCCTGTCCAATTTTCTGCTCCGGTAAAATTATTTGTCTTTACAGTTGCTGCAGTTGCTATCAGGAGGGCTGGTGGTGGAGGGGAGGACAAAAGAAGGCAGTGAATCACATGACTTCGCTATATAAATCAACCAGCTGCCATCAGCAGCAACGAGGTCCCCGAGTGGGAAGGAGGGGAATGGGGATGTGGGATTTCCAGTCTCAGCTGTGAGTCCCACTGCACTAAGACAGATCCTGATCTAATCACAGATAGACAGCTATAGTGGGGCCTCGGCCAGCCTCCGTCAGACCTCTCCCACGGCCACACAGACCAGGGCTGATAAGAGACGAGCGCGAAGCAGGGCTGCATAAAGCCAGGAGATCAGCACAGGCCCCGGTCACAGTCCAGTGAGATCTGACTGGTAATGCACTATCTCAGCTCTCACCTTGACTTTGTCAGTTCCTCCTTTGTCAACAGACGATGTGCAAATATAAGGATAGGCAGAGTTCGGATATGTATATCCGTAGATAACAAAATTCTCTTCAGACACTTGCTTAGATAAAAAAAAATTTGAAATTATGGCAGCAATGCTGCATGGCTACACTTTCCTGCAGACGTACATGTTCTTGAGACATAACAGAAACAATTCTTAATTGAAATTGTTAAATTATGAATACAATAGCAAAATTTGGCCTAAACTTTGCTATTGCAGTCATATTTGCAGAATGTACAGCTTCAGCATGCGCACAATTGGAGCAGTCTGGGTTACGAGTACATTCACTCGTGCTGCAGCGAGAAAACAACTAAAATAAACCTCAGGTGTATCTAAAGTGCCCATTGCTGAGTTTTAAATTCAGGTTATGCCAAGTTCAGGCTACACAATATCAGCTCCATTATGGCCTGACATGAATGATGTAGTGTGTTGTTTTGGATCAGGAGCAACAATCCGTGACACCCGTTCTGTCTTATTGTCTGAAAGAGTGTCGCAGTGCACGAAAACTAACGCTGCATCTAAGACGCCTCACAACACGTTCAAAGAAAGACTGCCATGTCAGAATGGTCAGGTGTCTCAATAATGCAATCGTGACTCTAAAATCACCTAACCTGACACAGTAACCATCCTAACAGATGGACTGAACCCGGCCTCAGAGATTTGATACTCACGCTCCGTAAGCCGGGATCGGTGGTGGAGGTGGAGCTGTGCGGAATGTGTTGTACACAGCCCGTCCCCGTCCCCGCAAGTGGGCACCCCTATAGGCCACCGTAGCGCCTGTGGCAGGGTAGGGAAATCCTGTTACTATGGAACAAAAACACACACAAGAAAAGAGAAAATGACTTTCAGAGAACATCCTCGACTTGGCATTGCTTACCTTATGACAGAATACATTAGAGAGAGACGTGTGGCACTGCTTTCCCTATGACAGAATGCATTATGGGGAAGACAAGGAAACAATAGATTTAATCTTTTCTAGGTGCGCCTCATCGAGCACTCTCCCCTCTCCCAGCTCGCTGCTTTGTGCCGTACTCAGCAAGGATCCACATTTGCTGTACGCATCCTTTCCTGATGCCTGGTGAGGGGCAGCCTTGAAGTCGGGCAGGTAATGGATGCAATACCACTAGTTTCGCACCACGGCTTTTGCATAGTTTAGACACAATGGGGTAGCAACAAAGAGAACAGCGGGAGGGTGGCCGGGGTAGAGGTAGAGGGCGTTTCTAGGTGTTGGGTGGAGACAAACAGGAGGTAAAGGTTGTTGAACAACTTGACTAGAGTTCTGAGCTTCCCTGAGGGGAAGTGCAGCAGATGGGCAGGACAGCCAAGGCCCAAACCTCAGCACGACCCCCATCTCTAAACCCATCTGGGACCATCTTTAACCAATCACACTGCCACATGCTCTGTCCTCTGCTGATGGCTACCGCTGAATGAGAAAGGGTCGGTCGGGGTGAAAGGCTTCAGGGTGAGTAGCAAGGGTTGGTGTGATGGCGCAACAAAATAGCCACGGTCGCAGATTAGAGGACAGCCGATGTGATCGTCAGCTCTCCACTTAACCTTCAATCGGTCCAGTGGCTGTCTGATTACAGGCTGTGGAGGTGCATACAAACACACTGATCTCTAGACATGATTAAGCTGGCCTCTACTTTTCCAGCAATTGTAATTCCCTCACTGCTCCCTTCCCACTGATCTTCACCCTCTCTCCCTCCCCCAACGTCTGGTCCATCACAACACAGTCAGCCCCATTATTCTTCATCCCCAGAAACACCCTTTTGTCACCCTCCCCTCACCTTATTCTTCTCCTTATTCATTTCCACGACACGCTTTGGATGAATTCATCACAGACCACTTCACTTTCCCCAATCAGAGATCACTCTGATGGGGAGCTGTGGAGCTCAAGTCTGATTTTGTTTGTTGGAGTGATGTGGTGCCTCGGTTGGGGTAAATATTGCAGGTTAATAACATGCATCCAGCCTGATTCAGATGATCTGGCTGCAGCAACAGAGATGGCAGCCAGTCCCTCGCAATCTCAGATAAACTAGACTACAATGAAGATCTATGGTAGCTCATAGGTAAACGGTGTTGTATGGGTTCCCGCCTGGGGAGTGACAGCCTGATGCTGCTCGGCTGTGTGCAGCGCTAACCCTGCGTTTGGTTGAGACCAGTGAGCACCCTAATGAACGCTGCTCACCCTAGCCTCGCTGCTTCAATAAAGCTGACAGGGAGACAGATTAGTGGTGCTTTTAAAAACACAGAGAGCCCGGTTTAATGTCTTCTGCCATTAACATCATGCTCCATTAGTGGGTCCACACACATATTCAAACTTTGCGTCTCATTTGGCCAGGTGACGCCCACATATCACCCGCCCACCAATGTGCAGGGCACTTTGTTTGCTGCCACCACACCAATGCACAGCCTGGGACTCGGACGGTGCCCCCTTTCACCCCGAGTGATTTATAATGTTGACCTTGACATTTAAATTAGTCTCTCTGTTTGGAGCAGTGGACATCTGAGCGTTGTTGCTAAAGGGCAAAAACAATCCTTTTGATAGGTTTCGAGGTGTGTTGCCTTCTTCTTAACAAATCTCTGCTCTTTCTGGGCTCCCACAAAGCCCAATTGCTTCCTTCTATTTTTTTGAAAATTTGTATGCAATATGCATGCAGTGATGTATGTGAATGTAAACTCATAATGAGTTGGCGATAGGCTACACTGCTTCAATAATAACCCATAAATCAAAGGCGCTGTCACACCTTGGTAAGCCCATGAAAAGCAACAACAGCAACGGCGTATGAGAGCACAAACCTGGTCTAGCCACCAAAGTCAAACACCCTTTCCGTGAGGGGGGCTGGAGAAAATATGAGTTATGCGCTGAAGGGCAGCGGGGTCACGCTGCACCTCATATGTCATATGTGTCAACTTGAGAGAAGCTCAATACCTGCAGAGCCAGTTGGACCCGAGGTAATCCAGCTCTATGCCAATGATGGGGTCATAACCAGCTCCCATAAAGAAAGATCTGATTTTCCACAAGGTTGATCTCTCTAATACTTCCTGCTCAAATACATCGGGCAATGAGCACTTAATCCACGCACTAGGGACCAAAAAAGAAAAAACAAAACAGCTTAATCTAATCAAGAGTCTGGAGCTTAATTATCCCCCTAAAGTACACTCCAACAATGAGAGGATCTGTCTACATATGTTAAGATGGCAATTAGCCTTTCTTTTCTGTCATTTACACAGCTGGTAGCGTTTCACGAGTCCTCAAAAAAAGCTCCACCTTAGTTGCAGAAAAACACGAACTGTTGAATGAAAAGCTACTCATCTCCTGTCTTGCTGGGAATTAGCTGCAGAGAGGAGTCTCTTCCCGTTAGTCTGAGGGGATCCGAGCCATATGAACGGATTTCGAAGTGACAGCTGTCCATGGTGCTGAAAACATCCAGTGCGAGGAATCAAGAGAAGTTTGCCAATTATTGTACGATGAGCTAAACAATGCAATATGTACCAGATCTGCCACTCATCCCTGTAAATTATGTCATATTAACAACAAATGATGGACAGTAAAATCAAAACTAAAATGTACCAGCCATATTTATGCTTCAGCATATCTAAATATATCTACATGCACCCTCACATTTGTACTATGTTTAGCTACACACCTACTAATTTGTACACATGAAGTCAGATTTTCATCACATTAGGATAGTGCTGCACAGATTTTTGGGTTTTGTTCTACAAAAGTTTAGTGCACATTAACACAGGATAATAGTGAACACTGTTACTGGATGCCTACCAGCTACCGCACACTAATGATTTGTACCACAGTCATGTGTTATTGCCAATCCCTCCATTTGACTGGGAACACCACTGCCGTGCCTCTTTTTTTCCTGGACCACACCGCTGTCCTCTGCACCCCTTTCAGCTCCCTTCAGTAGGGCTCTGTGGGAGGTTTGGGTATTAGGTGGCAACAGAGAACACGGACCCAGGTTTGGCACTGCCTGCCAGTACCCTACCAAGTAACCCCCTACCCCCTCCTCCATTCAGAGGAGGAGCCAATCTACCCTGGAAGAGGTTAAGAGCGGGGAGCCGGTATGAGGCTCTCATCCGTCATTCTCCTGAATGGGTTTTGAGGACAATAAACCTGTAGCGCCAGGACGAATGGAGACGAAGTGCGCTGTCACTGAGCCAGGATTTATGGCTACCAATTTCACTGATCTCCTGCACAGAAATGAGGACTGATAAACAGTGATTAATCGCCTTTATATCCCATTTTACTCCCACCAAAAGTATATTAACTGTAGCTGTGATGATTTTGGAAAATGTCCTGAATCCTGCTATGTGATTCTATTTTTTTTTTTTTCTCAAAAGGGCGGTAGAGGAGGAACATAACAGTCAACAAGCTGGTCAGAGTTTAGTTTTTTTGTGAGTTAAAACAGCCTTTTGCTGCTCATTAGGGAGGTTTTGTTTCAAAAATGTATCTCTTATTTATGTTTCCCATCTTCCCAGCTGGCAAGCATATGTTGTCGTTTAGGCTTGGCAAACTCCAGCGCCATGTCAAGACGACTTGAAAAATTAGCAGCCAATAAATCACCCAACCCCTCCTGCTTCCCCTGCCTGGAGTGGTGGACCACACTCCCTCTGATTTATGAGATGATTTGGGAAGAGTGTGTGTGTGTGTGTGTGTGTGAGAGAGAGAGCAAAATGGAGAGTATGTGCATGGAAGAGGGGACATGTATTTGAGTCTGTGCTCTACATAGGTTATCTATTTCTGTATGCTGGAGTGCTTTGGTCTGAGAAGCAGGGCAGGTGTTAGTGTTGCGTGTGGATATAGGTCAAGTGAAATTATTGTTTATGCAAGTTAAGACTTACTTAATGTTCCGATTTTCAATTTAGAGGAAGCGCTGCATGTTTTTGTGCCTGCGCATGTAAGTAGAAGAGGGATGGCCGTACGTTTGTGCGTGTGAATAATTATCAGGAGAAGATGTCGAAACTAAAGGAATGTTGGTGGGGGGAGGAGGTGAGTAGGAGGCAGGGGAGGAGGCGTGGAGGGGGTGAGGGGTTGGGGATGAAATAAAAATGATAGATGACTGCTTTCTGTCATGGACAGTTATTTAGAGGTTTGCCGTAAAGCTGTCCGGGGAATGAACAGATTTTAGTCTAATGAGCAGAAAGGAAAGCCGTTAAAGTGGCGCGATGTGCTCAGCACTTCTTCCAAATGAAATAGTACCATTTCCCCCTCATTAAAATGCAAAGGGTTCATATAACATACAGCAATAAAGCTGGCATGTCGAGGCAGAGAGAGATAGGGAAAACCCCACTGAGCTCATCTCATTCCTCCATTACTGAGACCAGAAGGAATAGCGGCCTTCGACAGGGTAGGTGCCAACAATATCGCTCACTCAATCTCCTTTATTCGGTTAGCTCTGTAAAAGTCAATCTGGCGCACTTGGCAAATCCATCCACAGCAGCAGCCTCCACAATCTGATAACAGTTGCAGGGGCGCTTGCTCTTGAAATCATTTTTTTTCAGCGTTACAGTTGCACACCGTGCAAACAATGGCTCAGGCTCCCTCAGCCACTCAGAGAGGCTTGGATCATCCACTGCTTATCTGAGCCGCTCTCTGATTCACTTTGATTCGAGGGGAATTTCATGTTCAGTAGGTTCAGGATGAACCTGACTGTAGAAATTCAGGGGTCAGATTGGGATAGGCTGTGGCTGATAGTGGCCTCAGGTACGGTGCAATGCATACAGTGGAAGGAGGAGAGGAGGAACACTGACAACGGTTCTTACCGGCATACAGTTCAGGACCATAGACAGCTCCTACCACTGGATTCAGCTTCCAGCCTGGTGAGAGAAAGAAGGAAAAGCTCAGAGCAGCGACTCCAAGCAAACTCTTATTGTTTAGGTGTTATCACGCAGTTCGGGACTCACCATTCGTGTACGGGTTGGCCACTTTTTTGTTTGTCATCACTCGTGCTGTTGCGTTGTTCACCTGTTTCAAGCAGCAAACACACAACCTGTGATTACTGACCTTTACATTTACCATTCACGTATCCACGGTGAGCTATAAGCAAGCAGCAAACCAAGATGAACAAAGACGGATTCATAAAATAAATGATTATGTAAATTTGTTTGTAGCACTTTAGTGTGATTGAGTTTTGGTTCGCCCTTTCATGAATTTATTCATCATTTCAATTTTCTTACAGATGATTATATTACTGGAAAGAGGGGGAAAGCATGCACCAATTACCCACAGGTATGAATAATAATAATAAAAAAAAACATCCTCAGAATTGGCTGGATAAACAAATGGATTCCAAAAGCAAAACAAAGACAGCGCTTTGATTTTCTTCTATTGACCTGATGAGAATGGCTGAGTCCAGGCTCGGCTCGTCGTAAACAAAAACAGAATTAGAGCAGGCAACACTAAACGGTGGTGATAGGGGAATGCACGACTGATAGCATGCATTCACTCTGCATTGTCAGGTAATGATGGACAACTGGTGTGTTCTGGTTGACATGTATGGATCCCGCATTCTACTGAGAAGGATTTAAACGCACCATTATGCATGCATGCATTCATTCATTCAGGCACACACACTCAGAGATGCAGATCTGGACGCACACACAAAGCAGCCACGTGCTTATGCATGGGTTTATGGGTAAGTTGAGAAGGCAGCAGGCAAGAAGGAGAAAAGATGAGAATAAAGGGAAAAATGAAAGCACCTCTATTTTGCGTCCCTCTACGATTGTACCGTTTAGTTTCTCCCGTGCACGATCAGCATCTGTGCTTGTTTCAAAAGTTACAAACCCAAAGCCCTGAGAGTGCCACGTTAGCCATTGGTAGAGAAAACAGGAGAAGGAAAAGATGGACACACACAGACACACACACACACACACACAGGAGAAAGAAAAGGGAAGGGAGGAGAAAAGGGAGAGAGAGAGGTGAGAAGACAGGAGTAGGTGAGCAGCAGAGTCGAGTTGTAAGCAGCCAGATTAATTAGAGGCAGTTAGTGAGGCGTCAGGAAACAGCAAACAGAGAGATCCGAGGAGAAGAGGATAACGGTGACATGACCTCACACAACAACACCAACAAACCTGCCTGCTTTACCCAATTAAACAGCACAGCACTGGTACCATGGGTGAATGTCAGGAAGCAGCGACTGCCATAATAGTCGTATAATTATCTACACAACTTCAGCAGCGCAGCCGCTCAGACGGCGCTGTCTCCCTTTGAAGACGTGGGCAACAGGCGAAGGAGTGAGGATGACTTCTCTGAACAGACACGTTAACTTGATCTCTGACTATTTCGTATTCACTGCACTAATAGGTGGGCTATTTTCATGGAGGCGAAATTACACCAGCTCATTGATGCAAAAAAAGTGAATGGTGTCATTGCAAATATGCTCCTCTGTGACAGAGAAGAGCTCCAATATTGACTTTAAACCCTGACCAAAATATACCCAACTTCTCATTTCCACCCCTCCAAACTCTCTCTCTCTCTCTGCCTCGCTCCCCTGGGGGGTTTGTCACTTCCTTGAGTTATGTGGACTGGGATACTGGACTCTCTATAGCAGAAGCATTAAGATATTCTGGCCAAACAAGTCCCATTCCTGTGGTTTCTATATATACTTGTAGAGGTATAGGCAGGGGAAGAGAGAGCATGGCCGGCGCTGCCTGATAATTGCTTGAGGATGTAGTACATGTGAGAGATGGTGAGCGGAGTGATCTTGTATGCATACACAGGATCTCCGGGCTGCTACTTCTAGCATAAATAACACGCGACCTGTCCTTGGGGAAAGAGAGATAAAGAAATAAATTCAAAAAAGGAATTGAGGGCAAAATTAATCCTTTGGACATTCACCCGACTGTGGTTACCCCCTTCCATCTTTTTTTTTTTTTTTTATCATGCACAAATAATTAGCTTACAAGAGCACCGAGTGGAGCCACCATTTTTCAAAGGAGACAAACATATTGAATGCAAATTGCCAAAGCTTCATAGGAAATAGATTGTTTATTAATGGCCTGGTAGGTTCATTATATAGCGCACCGAGTGCAAGAGAGAGAGCGGCATCATGGGTAATGGCTTTGTAGGGCACAAACAATAAATGCTTGTTATGGGCGGAGGAGACCGGTTTATCCGGTGCTCAATCTTGTCTGGCAGAAGGGGCTGAGAGCAGCAGCGTCGCCTGGTTCCGGGGCTCCCTGCACGCCTGTATACGAGCCCAAAGTACTCCCAGGTATGAATGGGAATCAATAGCATTCATGCCTCAACACCCAGCCAGGGAGCCTGTCGCCTTTATGAATGGAAAGCTGTGGAGCTTAGTACACTCTATTAAATGAACAGCTGGATGAGTAGCTCTCGGCTGCTCACACCTCCGCAGGCTTCACCTGTCCTGCTACGTGGTTAGGAGACTGATACTGCAGTAACGCATCAACGCTGTGGCCATTTTTCTGGCGGCTGCTTGGTGTGTTCAGGAGTACAAATTATCTTTGAGACAAATGTATAAATGATCCAAGCTGTGTAAGTCCACAATGTTGTTTAAAGAGGCGCAGCTTGAATTATAACCAGTATTTCTTATTTTCTGTACAGGTGACCTTTGAGAACAGGGCCGTCTGTATTCTGCATTCTTCTTTATGTCAACAAATCGCACAAAAAGCCAATATTAAAGAATTGTGTTTCTGTGTGTACCCGTTGCTGTCCATAAACTAGAATCCATCATTGAGTCATCACAAATGAGCACTGCTTACACATGCACTGCCCTGCTGTTGCAGATTCTCAGCAGAGCTGCAGATGAAACTGCTGGTCCCAACAGTAGCACAATTATTCCCATGTAAGTCATATTTACTACAAAAACATTATTTAAATAAGGGGATGCTTGAGATGTCTGATGCTTGGCCAACTGCTTCTTACTTTTTGACTTTCATAATTATTCTTGCGCACTATAAGCTTCTTTGCTGATGATACTGTTCTATATACCTCTATCTTATACCAGCAGAGCCACCGACTCACCCTCAGTCTCCTGATGATATTTTGCAGTTACCACAAACCAACTACACGGCATTCTGCATCTGTCCCAGTTTCCCAAGTTAAAACACCTTTGGCACATTGTGCCGTTTGCTTTGTAAGCATTTCAAGGCCTCTGGCTTTAACCACTGAGATTAATCTTTATTCTCAAGCCACGTGTCAATAAATTGAAACCTTCCCATTTCTAACCAGCAGGCTGCCTCACAACGTTTTTAGGCTTGAGCTGTAACCATTAAGTTAGCTAATGGTGTCTATCAACCTGCCTTTCACATAAACCACGTTGACACGTATACAAACATCCAACTGTAAAGTACAGGCGTACCCATGCAGTCGCATTGTGTGACCTAAATCTGCAGAGGGGGGGGTGCAAAGACGTTTTGAGCTGGAAATTCTTGAGTTGCTAAAAAGATTTAAGACCAGTCCCAACTGAATTTAAGCAGTTTAATACTATTTAAAGTATTTTATTAGCAAATGTGCATTCGCGATATTTTAGCCCACAAACACGATTTATATTGAACAACTAGCTCAAAAATTAAACGTCAAACCAGGCTTCTTACATACAATTAAAGGATTTCTGTCTACTTCTAACCAAAAAAACCACTATGGAGATATTCTGCATTGTTCTGCTTGCCCATCAGCACTCCAGCAATTAAACCCTTTATCACTGTTTTATTATTTATCACACTTTATTACTTAAATCTAATTAAATATTCCCATGCCCTACTCTTGGTAAAACTGGTTTCAGGTGCTCAAAGTATCCTCAAACTGGAGACCAACATTCCCCCTAGAGTTCCTAAAGCTTTATTATCTGGTGTTGTTTTTGCAGCTGTTTTTATTAATTCCTTGTTTATTGTGTTGTTCTTTTGTTTCTGTCTGCTCATTGTGTTCTTGTTAATGTTTTTGTTCTCCCTTGAAAAACAGATTTTAATCTCAATGAGAATGTCTGAATACATTAAAATTAAATTAAAATAAAAAAACATAATGGCCCAATGTAATGCAGAGATTTCTTTTAGAATAAATTTGTATATCTTTTTTTTTTTTTTTAAAGTCGTACAACCACAGCAAAAACCCGCAAGCTTGGGCCCGAGCACCCACAGAATTGGAGAAGTCAAAGTGCAGAGGAAAGGACACCCATCTGTGGACAGGAAGAAGAATACCGCCGGGGAATACCGCCAACGCCATCCTTATCCCAACTAGTGTCCTAAAAATAAAGTGCACGCACTTCTCGATAGACAACAGACAATCTAATTTTTCTCCAAAGTTTGAAAAGGGTGATAAAAAGTATTGAATGTAAGAAAAAAAAATGGAACGTCTGCACATTTTTAAACTTCACGTTAATAATTCAATTCTCTTAAAGGCAGCGTTTCGATCCCTGGGATCTTCTTCAGGGATGTGTTTTCATGAACGTGGTATTATCCTTCAAATTCATTTTAACTAAACTACATTTATTTGGTAAATATCACAAAGAACTTCACTTGAATAATGTAGGACCTTTTCAATCAATGCCCAGGCTTCAAAGAGGACCAGGTCTCTAAACAAGCAGTTTCAATTCCATATGCTGGAGGACCTGCAGCCTGTTGCTGGATTAAGTGAAATGTGAAACAGCTCAATAATGAATTGATTGACAGGGCTAATGATTCACAACTTGGGTGAGAGCTGCAACAAACAACAAAAACAATGGGGAGAGAGATGGAGAAAGACAGTGGATGTGGCTCTCCAGGACCAGGCTTAGAGACCACTACTCTCAGCCAATGTACACACTACACTAATGCCATCATTAGGAAACAGAAGAAGTACATGGTAATGAAGCAGCTGGCGTTCTAGTTCACTTACCTTGGATCCTCGCTCATTAAAGATAATCTCCACATCTAAAATCTTTCCAAATTGCTGCAGAGAGAAAAGAAAAAGAGAAGAGCAGAGAAGAGATGGAGTTAGAAAGCCTCGCTGACTGAATTCATGAGGATGACGACTGGAGAAAGAAAAACCATTAAGGCAATATGGAAATGTTACTTTTGTGAGGAAATGGTGGTCAATTTGCATTTGTTAGCTCGGCAAACACTTCTTGAAGGTTGCTGGCGTGGCTTGAAAAGGGAACTCATAGCTGCCGCTTTAACGCCTCTCTGTACGTCTATCAATACTTTATGAAATGAAATCACAGTATTTGTAAAAAATATACTTGATCTTTGATTATGCTGCAGTGTTTATGATGTAAGTTTGCTCGCCTGTTTCAACACAAAGAGAAACGCAGCATCAGATGATATTTTGATGTTGTCTTGAGACGCGGACCCCCTCCACCTCCACGATCACCTCGGGGAAACTTGCCGCTTCAAGTCTTGTGAAGAGTTTAGTTGATCATTTCTACCTTTCTATCTGTTTTTTTTAGAGCTCCCTCTCTTCTATTCTTTATTCTCTCATCCTCTCTTTGTTTGTGTGCTCTCACAGTCAACAGGACCTAAGGGCCAGTCCCCAGGGGTTAACACGCTGCAGCCTTTCGATTTTAACAGGCCTGCCTTTGGATCATTAGAAAACAGAGGAATGAAAGTAAACTGTAAGTTCCTCTAATGAGTGGAGTGAGAGCGACTTTTAATTGCTGTCTACAATGGCTGTATTATTTCATTAAAAGTAATTACCCTGTCAAGCGGTCCGCGTCGCCTTCATTTCAGCACAACAGGGAAGAAATGGGCCTTTCCATGTGGTCGACACTCAATGGGAATGGATGGATCGTTTGACTGAGCCACTAATAGGGGTTAGGAGGAGCTGGCTATTATCTGGCTGGAGTGAGTGGAGTGGACTCCAGGAGTTGAGGGTTTATGGGTTAGCGGGGAAACATATGTTTCCTCCCATTTTTAAAAAAAAAAACGCAGCAACCTCATCGCACCAAGTTAGAAAGCGTCAAACAGGATTAGTTATTTAAAACCACCTCTGTTTCCACAAGGTGCAGCTTCCCTGTGTATCAGCTCTTTTTGAGATTGATCCTATAGGTCCCAGCCGCACATCTGCTTCACATGTCGCTCGGCTACATTGATTCGAATGGGGAGTGTTGGCTCGATCACACACGCAGGCATTTATATCCCAGCGTGATGCCCCTTTCTCGCCTGAGAAGACAATGCTTCCCCCACGCAACGTGCAGATGCTAATTGTTTTAACCGAGCGTAATGGGCTTGTGGCGTCGATTAATTAGTTTCAGAGGAAGTCATCTTTGTGGATTTCCACATGGCGCTGGGGACTGCTCGCTGCTCACCAGTGATCTCATGCACTTCTATTCCCACCCACCTACTCTCTCACTCACACACACACACACCGGCACGCAGGCAGACACACACACACACACACACACACACAGAAACAGCTGCATCAGCAGCACCGATAAACAATAGCTTCAATGGGAGGAGTCTCCAGAGGGAGGACAAGGGAAAGACTGATGTCATCTAGGAGGCTGCAGCTTACATGCATCCATCCATAGATTAGAAAAACCATCCAATATCCCCGTGAAAATAAAAACATTAAAAGAAGCATCGAATAATGATACTAGTGGGTTTCCATGTTTGATCTCATTTATCACACGTGTTATATTTCAATTATGACTGAACTAGAGCAAATCATTCTAGTGCATTTGAGACATTTGAATGTTTTTGTTTACATGTGTTTTCAATGGTATCATTTTTAGGACATGCAGTCCAGAATTTTCAAATAAAATGCAGTCTGCCCTCAATATGTAACGGGGTAGGGCGACTGGGCGAGCATGTTGCCATTAGTGATTGAAGTCTCCATTCCCGTGTCCAAATAATTTTGGAGCTATCGTGAAGCTACGTAAACTAGCTGTTGGTCATTTTTCACCTGCATCACCACAAATTACAAGTTGTGCACCCTGTTCATTTATGGCTCAGTCACACTGGAGTAAACGTATGATGGCAACCTCACTGTGAGTAGAGGAAATCAGGGTTGTCCAGTAATTGCACTGAATTTTTTTGCATTCGTCGATGGATTGCAAGTAGTTGCGGTGACCAACTGCTCACCCAGACGTCGACCGTGCACCACCCTCAACTTCTGTGCAACTACTTTGGATTGCACAGGTTTACTTGGACTGACTGCAGTCACTCTCAGATAGATTGCTGAATTTGTTTGGAAATAATTGGCATCTAACTTATTAATGCAGACAGAATGCTAACATGTTAGTCTGCACCGATGAGCACGACTTGTCTGCAATACGTCTCTTTGCATTAGAGAACTCGGCTCAGCTGGTTGCCAAGTGGTCGCATTCTGGTTATATTCCTATATAAAAGGTCATTTTGCAGTTAATTCAGCAGCCTGCAGGAACTGTGGGGGAATTTCTGCTTCTGCCTGGACTCTTAATGTAAATCGTTACTGTGAATTTCTGTTTAATGTGAATTTTTGTGCATGTAGACGGCAGCAGATTTGCGATTTTCGCTGACTTCTCACGGTTAATCGCCGTATCATCACAAAGAGATTGCGTGCAATTTCCAACTTGACCCCATTCAATTGCAAACTGATGGCAGCTGGATAACAGTCTTACTGCAATTTGATCGGGTAGGTCTGAAGATGGCAACTGACTCCAACAACTGATCCAGATGGTCCCCATCTTTGAAGTAACCATTTCAAAGGCAACGAGATTGAGTTCATTGCACACAGTCTCAATAATCTTGGTTATGCTGCAGTCTGCAACCAAGGTTGTGTTGTAGTGTGACTGTACTGTTAAAACCATGTTATATGCTCATTTCCAGGGTTGTAAGTTGTCTCTAATCTGCTTTCTGTTTTTTTCTTCTTGTATAAAACAAACAGAAAAAGCTATAGCTACATGGCACAAAGCTACAGTTAAGAAACAAAAACATTTAAAAAAATGGTATACTTTAAATAGAGTGTGCACTTGGAAGCTTTTTCCCTGCATAAAATGATAATCGACTATATTTACTCGACCTCAAGCTTTCCAAGTGTGGAAGCAACAAACAAGATTGAGGCCCTTGTGCCTCCACCTTTGATTAGCCTGAATATCTTTAAGCTCTTCAGAAACCTATAATTACACTGCAGCGCCCTGTGTATTCAAACAGAGTGCCCGTGTGGAGCGTGCTCAGGCACAGTGTGACAGTTGGATTGGTCGGGGAGGGGGGGGGGGGGGGGGGGGGGGGCCTGTTGAC
>VUQJ01008410.1:5307-16961 GCA_015108635.1 Andinoacara biseriatus | reverse complement strand
AGGCCTGAAGCAAAAAAAAAAAAAAGTGAGAAAGAGGAAGGAAAATGTTGTGACTCAAAGCTGCTCATCTGTTGTATTTGTTGTATGTGAACAAGTTTCTCCCATCGGTATAGTCTATGTTCTTTCTCTTAATGGTGGAAGTTGGAAATAAAGCCCTGAGCATTTCTCTCTCTCTCTCCAGCATCGGTAGTGTGTGTGTGTGTGTGTGTGTGTGTGTGTTGTGTGTGTGTGTTTAGGCCACAAAGAAGGCTTTACGGAGGATGGATAGGGCTACCTCAATGACACCACATCCACTCCCCCCACCTCCAATCCAGTGGTGATGATATCATTACCGGGGCTCTCACAGGGTGACAATATGAAGCTCAGCCAACTCTAATGCATGCAAAAACAAACATGGAATACTTCAAAACCTTGATCGTTATCTGGATGCTAAAATACATGTAAATACAGTTAGAATGGCTGGCTTGGCCCAGTTGTCCAGTTCACATGCACGCTGCAACTGACCGCATGAAGAGGCGAGTGAGACTTCCACTCAAAAAGCAAGAATAAAGACACATGTGAGGTCATTCTCTAAAATATACTAGAAGCTCCAAGTGTTGGACTTAAATGATCCTGAAAACGCAGGATCATTTAAGTCTGACAGGAAGCAGGGCATGATGAAGAAGAAGAGGAGTTGGCAGAATGAGATACTAGTCTCTGCAATCGGTCACAGTGAATCTAATGGTTCCTTTACTGCCATTACCAGCACTACAAAACCAGCTTTGTATGATGTGACTAAAAATAATAATCCTTTGAACAATCAAAACAAAGGATATATTCCTTTCTAAATGGCGGTCTTTTTTATTGATTTTGCTGTGCTGACATTTGAGATGACTGCAGCAAAGGGAGATGAAGATCAACAAACTTGAAGGTGTGCTCAAGGCCACCGGAGTGCCACAATTCTACAGCTTTAAATGGATATTTCCCATGTGGATTGTTAGTTTTTTATGACTTAGTTTCAACCGCACAATAACAGCTTTCAGTGTGCCGCAAGTTTCTAAGACTACCACACCGTACCGTAGGATAGTGATCGCGGCAGTCAAAGCCCAGCCCACCGTTCTTAGTGATGTGCACAAAGAGAAGAAGAAGAGCAAAGTATAAACACATACTTTGCATACAGCGGTTTGAAGAGCCAGACCAAGACAGGTGGTCCCGAGGGGTTTGATTACAAATGCTACGAGCTTTTCGCCATCACAAACAAACAACAATCAGTTCAAAGACAGAGTATAATTCAAAGTAGTCCACGACACTAACTTTCATCTTCTGGAGCCTTCATCAGCATTTGATGGGCAAAAAGGTAAATGCTTTGGTTCTCAGTGTAATAATGCTATGAAAGTTATCTTTTCCTAAATCCTTTTTTGTGTGTGTGTGTGTGTTAATATAACAGGCAATTTGTGCTAATTAAGGATGGTGAAAAACTTCTAATTTAAATGTGCCATTTGCTTAAATATATGAAACAACAGTTATGTCTGATGCATTAAAATATAATATCTCTGAGGCTGCAATTTGTATCTGAATAGAGCAAAACAAATTAAACACATTATATGTGTGACTACTAAGTGCAAGCATGCAACTTTTTGAATCTTTGCAGAGTTTGTAGAAATGTGATGGCAAGAGGCAGAGGATCACAACTCTTGTAATGTGCTGTGCATGCATGTGTTCTTGTATTACTTGCATTGTGGGGACCTACACCTCATGAAATTTAGCCCTGGGATGAAGCTCACTGGGTGGGATTTCATTCCCCTGAAACCTGCTTTTAAAACACAATTCTGTGCACAAGTGAATTGTACAGCACATACATTTAAAAGAAAAGGTCCTCACAATTAATTAACATGTATTCCCTTGACTTTCACAAGGGATGTTCAGTCTCTTTTGTGGTCATTTCTTGGGAACACAACTTCCCGTAATGTAATTTAAAGTTCTATAAATTTTAAGATAAATACCTTGTGTCAGGTCAGATCTAGCTTAGTTTTTAGTCAAAGTAACTTTAGACTAATTTTGTCTTTGATTAGCTTTCTATTTTCGCTCGCTTTTCAGAAAAATCAAGATTACACCATTTTTGCCGCACACACACACACACATATGCATGGGCACATATGTGCTAAAGGTAAATGCTCTGAATTGCTCTACAGATATATTTGGGTCAAACACTCTTGATATATTCACTGCTTCACTGTTTTGAATTACTTGTATGGTAATTTTGGAGAAACTATACATTTAAAAGAGCCCATTTCTCAGACTCTGAAGAGATACGGGCGCTTTAGGTCAGAGCGGCTCATGCACCCATTTTCTCCATCAAACACCCACCGAGTGAGCCTTTCAAACCTATACAGCCTCGCCCACTGCTCTATTCAGTACTCATTTAGTGATAGAATGATGGGAGGAGATGAAGGGAGAAGCGAGCCGTCAGCCAGCCAAATGGTGTGGGCTGGCGAGATCACACACACTACAGTATATCTAACAGGAGGTTGATCATTTGAAAGAATAATACAGCTGCAACTTAAAGCTGGAGCCGAACCAGGAGCCAAAAGACTCAAATTTCACTCTTAATCTGTTACTCACTTTCTTTCTCCCTCCTACCGAACACATTTTTTTTCCTTCCCTTCCACTCTCACTTGCTCTCCCACCTCATCATCTAATCCAGCCAGAGGGCAGAGGAGTGTGTTGTATGTGTGTGAAAGATGAGCTGGTCTTAGCCTTGCTGTAACCCCCATCTCCTCACTTACACACAGACACACACAAATGTGTACATATATACAATACAGATCTGTCAGTATATGCAGCGCTATCCACCTACACATAAAGCAACCTCCTGATTCACACATTGACATGTTGATGCACGCACACACACGCATGCACACACTGTTGGCATGGCTGGCTAGGTGAGGGCATGCTTCTCCTGTGATTAGAAAGGCAGGGGTTATGATCTAGGAGCTGAGGTGCGACGCGTCATGTATTATACATAGAACAATGAATCTTTGGAGAAGATGGTAATCCAAACACAGATGAAATATTCATGCCGCATGGCTGTGTGGTTCACCTCTTTTTGGTCTTTAACCAGATAAGATCCATGCAGGGTTAAAACAGAGGTAAATGAAACAGAGAGAGGAGGGGAGAATGCAGAGAAAAAGGGAGAAGTAATGTAGTGAAGCATGAAATCATGGCTGGCTCGTGAAATTTAGCCCTGGGATGAAGCTCACTGGCTGGGATTTCATTCCCCTGAAACCTGCTTTTTAAAACACAATTCTGTGCACAAGTGAATTGTACAGCACATACATTTAAAAGAAAAAGCCCGTACAATTAATTAACATGTATTCCCTTGACTTTCACAAGGGATGTCCAATCTCTTTTGTGGAAACGTTACTCACTTTTTATGCTTCTTTCCACCCACTTTTCTATACTGCTACATTGATTATTGTTAGACTCAACAGAGCAAAAGCGTCTGAGAGTCTGACAGACAAGTCTATTGTCGGTGTTTGTGCATTTGCTGCAGGAAGACGTACCTGTCTCTATTGCTCCAGCTACAATAGGCATTTCCTTCTCTGTCTGCTGTCCTTGCAAGCAAACTGGAATGAAAAACAAGAGATTATGTAGGGGTTAGGGTTTTACAGCACTTGATGGATGTCTAGTAAAAGAAACACAAGCTTATCAAGCAAAAAGTGTAGCAGGAATTCAGAGTTCCACCAGAGAGGCATTGGCTGGTAAACCTTCATATCAGGCAAGGTCAGGAGGTTGGTACGTGTGTGAGTGCATGCGTTTTGTATCTTCAGAAAGAGGCAGTGCGATCCAGGGACTCGGCTCCCATCCACAACATTTAAGTGAATTGCAGAGATCTGAAGGCAGCTGATAAGCATGACAGCATGCCAGAAAAAGGAAAAAAAAAATCACTGTACAGCTGAGGATGCAGACATGCACACAGAATAGGAATCCATAGGAAATAGGCATCCTGTAATTCACTGGGATATGTATTCACAAATATACACAAAGACAGTCATCACACGTACAAGACAAAACCCCACACATGGTATCTATAAAACACCCTATTAGGCCTCATCCCATCATATCTGAGTCCACCTCATCACTGACCTCACACTATAAAACTTTAACACACCTCAGTGTGAGTGAACACACTCCTCAGTGTAATTACAGCAGCTCTAATAGGGTTGTGTATGTGTGTCCGCTCCTCAGGGTTTATTTGCTCAGTGTTTCCT
This sequence comes from Andinoacara biseriatus, assembly GCA_015108635.1. Lineage (NCBI taxonomy): Eukaryota > Metazoa > Chordata > Actinopteri > Cichliformes > Cichlidae > Andinoacara > Andinoacara biseriatus. The sequence continues at coordinate 12,711 of VUQJ01008410.1, read as the reverse complement.
CTGCAGATGGAGGCTTTACAAGCCCAGGAGCCTATTATTGGCCTCCTGTCACTGTCCCAGTGAGCTGTGTTAAATCTATAACTGACAGCTGAGCAGATATTGGAGGACTCTCCAGGAACAATGGGGCAGCAAGAGAAACACTGTTGCTATCAAAGAAAAAAAAAAAAAAAGACAAGCCTTTACAAGCTACTCAGCTTTACAATGCTGATGATGATTATTATCGTGAGCTGGCGTGCTGCTGTGCTGCACTGATAGAGACCAGGTGTGTGTGTGTGTGTGTGTGTGTGTGTGTGTGTGTGTGTATGTGTGCTTCTCTACAAGTGTGCAACCAATCCCTGTGTTTATTTGTCCAGAAAGCTATTACACTGGTAACAACAATGCAACAAGACTAATATCACACTTATGTAGCCCACAGTTTCCACCCTCCACATCAGCCTCTGCATCACAGCTAATGTATGCATGCAGGCAGCAACCAATTCTCAACGTTTCCTACAACACACGATGAGCACAGATGCATTAGCGGTTGCAGCTATGCACATTACAGAGGATAATTGCCTTTGCATATTTCCTCATATGCTCTCCCCGCTCGGCCTGACTAACAGTGGATTGGTTTCGAGTGCCAGTTGCAGAACCATTAATAGAAATTAAGTGCCAGAGAGAGCTACTGGAGAGAGACCAGTGGAGCCAGAATGGAGTTTATGTGAAAGATAAATACATTTCTACAGAAGAGTGCCTCCGTTTATTGGTTGGGAAATGCACTGTGATATGATAGAGGGGCAACAAATGAGTATGGAATGGGACGATATGGCTGAGAGAGAAGAGAATGTTGCGGAATTAGAGGCCTGACTTGAATGAGAAAAGCCAGCAAATAAAGTTAGGTTGCAGCCTTTACATTTATGATCAGAGTGCCAGGTTGGGAAACCTGAAAGATCATACTGATACATGTAAATGCCACATATAAGACATTCACTGAGTAATTTACCAACAAGAAATTGCAAAATACATCAAATACTACAGCCTTCCAGTCACTCCAGGTTGCTCTCTCTGTCCTGCGAGTTATTATCCGTCATCCCTCGAGTGTCTCTCCCTCTTGGCTGGCTGGTGTCAGACAGATTACACACTCATCACACACACACACACACACACACACACACACACACACACACACACACACACACACACACACACACGCGCACACTGTTTGCATACTAATTTCTTTCTGCTAAACACCTTTCCATTATTCCTCTGATGAAATCTCTAGGTGACCAGATCCACAGTTGTTTGAATTGTTTGTTTGGAGTTTGTTATTCACTTGTTAATGAAACACAAACGCACACGGCATCTTTAAGTGAAGAGTGGCATGCTGTTTTACTCAGTCTGTAACCCAGAATAGGAACATCAAAACTGCAAAATCTCCAATGACAGCTTATCACTTTGAAAGACGAATGAGGGCTGAAATCCTCCAAGAAGCAAGTGGAATAATTTTTCACACCGATTTTTAAAAAGACTATTTACTTAGACATTCAGTTGGCACCGGCAGTTATTCTGTTGGATCATCAGTTCAACTCTTTAGCTCAGACTGACATATCGCAACATCTTTGTATCTTTATTTGAACAAGACGTTCAGTCAAATTATATGACTGTTAACGTGTGTGACTAATGTCCACAATGGTGACTTAAAAAATTGAATGGCATCATTTATTAGAAAAGAGGCACGAGCGATAACTGTAATGACTTTGGTGATACCCTGTTTTTGTCATAATGTGCCATGAAGATGTGCTGGGGAATGCTCTCTTAGCATTCTTAAGTTCTTAAGTAGTGCTAGTGAACGTAGCCTTAGTCCTGACTTGTAATCGAGCTCCCTAATCAGAGCTTGCTTGTAAGGGACACCTGTATCCCCGTGTTCAGCCTCTCTTGGCTTTGTCATTTACTTTGGTTGTAGACAGCAGGGGTGGTTATAGCTATGTGGGGAAGAGATTCATTATGTTTAACTACTGTAACTATTCAGGATGTATTTAGTGACTCCCTTTTTGTCTAAGGTTGCAGCAATTAAGTTTTGTATTTTGGACTACAGCAGGGTTAACCCCATATAACACTTGTTTTTTTGTTTTTTTTATTGGAAGGTTTCCTATAAAATATATTTTGTCAGGTCTGTTTTTGCATTTTATGTTAAGATTGTTTTAATCATTTTAGTTCACATGTTTCTTTTATTTGGGGCACTGTGGCTCAGGAGGTAAAGCAGGTCATCTACCAATCACAAGGTCAGTAGTCTGATCCCTGGCTCCTCTAACGTTCATGTCAAAGTATCCTTACTAATTGCTGAGTTTGCCCCAATGCATCCATTGTAGTGTGAGCATGTACTGTAAAAGTTAGGTATAGAAAAAAAGCACTTTTAAATCATAGTATAGTCAACTCATAGTAAGAAAGTGCTAAAAGTGCTCAAATCGAGAAGAAAAGCAATGCATGAGTACCACTCCACTTACCATTTATTTCATCCTATTTAACTGAGTAGCCCTGTTTTCCTTGGTTTGGTTATTTGCTTTTTAAAAAATGTGTTTACCTTGGAAAACCAAGAAGAGTGTTTGAGTTGTAACACTGTGTCCCTGTTTAGTTCCCTTTCTTAGTGAGATGGAGTGTCATGTTGCTGGGAGGCTAGGCACCTTTGCTGAGGTCCCCTCCCCACACTTATTCATGTGAGTGGCAGCACAAATGGGCATCATTTTGTTTGCAGTGAAGCACAGATTGTCAGTAGTTGGTAGCACCCTCGGGCACTCCTCAGCATAGACTGCCCCCCCAAGTGACCGCCGTCTAGTTGCATTAATTTTTAAGTTGAGCTGCAGTTAAGCTGCTTTAGCAGAGCTGGCCCATGGTTTTATGGGACCTTAAGCAGAATTTCATTTAGGGCCCCTGCCCCCAGCTAAACCCACCATCCACCTCAGCACTGCCAATAATAAATAAACTTAGCACAAACAGCAAGGAAATTTGTGTTTGATCGATTATTTCTTAGCTGTCACAATGATTCTTGGACTAGAAAGCCCGTTTATTTCCCCTTAATTGGTGCCACACTTGTAAGGAAATTTTTCCAACAGTATAAGATTTATTGTCAAGAGGCATTATGACAAAGAAATATACCAGATGCAAATTGCCTTACTTTTTATGCTAGGTTTATGCATTTTACATAATTTGTACGTATGGTGTTAAGGAGAGGAAGGACGGTTGATAATGGCTTTTGCAAAAAGGATGTAATTGGCTGTGATGAACACCTACATAGATGAAACATAGGATAACAGAAGAGTTGAGGAAGGTCCACAGAGGTACACTACAATTATGCAGAGGGTCCAATCTGAAATCAATAGGTGGCAGAGGAGAATTTAGCTAGGCAGCATGGGACAGTAGTCAGCAAGACGACTTTGGAAATCAAGAAGAGGAAGCACTCCTGTCCTCGCCTTCTCATGGCACTCAAAGAAAGCCTCAAATCAGAAGTGCTTGACTCCCAGTATAACTCACAAATGTGCATCTCGATAACCATAAGCTGAAAAGGAAATGACATCTCACTAATTTAGAAGATCTTCATTTAGCCTAGAAAAAGAATTTGTTGCCCTCTGTAAAGCTAGAACATCTATTACGGAATATTACAGATGGCGTTTTATGGCCACTGACAGTGAATTCATCTCTGTGCTTGTCCTGCTAGACTTCAGTGCAGCATCCAAAACTGTTGACCATAATATTTTATTATAGATATTAGAGTATAATGTAAATATGCAATGGTTTGAATCATATCTATCTAATAGACTTCCATTTGTTCATGTAAACAGGTCTTCTTAACACACTAAGGTTAATTATGGAGTTCTGTGATAGGACCAGTTCTATTTACATTATACAAGCTTCCCTTAGGCAGTATTATTAGAAGGCATAGCATACATTTTCATTGTTATGCAGATGATACTCTCTGTCTCTCCATGAAGCCAGACAAAACACATCAATCAGAAATGTCTTAAAGACAAAGACCTGGATTACCTATAATTTCTGCCTCTGAATTCAGGTAAAAATGAGGTTATTGCACATTGGGTCTAATCAGATACTCTGGATTGCATGAGCTTGGCCCCAGGAATCTTGCAGTCATTTGTGACCAGGACATGTCCTTCAGTGTACATATTAAACATGTAGGGCAGCTTTCCTGCATTTGCCCAATAAATTAGACACACGTTGTTTCAGTGTGATGCTGAAAAACTAGTTCAAGCATTTATTACTTCTAGGCTGGACAATTGTAATTCATTATCAGGTTGTTATGAACACTCCCTGAAAAGCCTTCGGGGAACCCAAAATGCTGCAGTGAGAGTACTGACAGGAACTAGAAAGAGAGAGCATGATTCTCGCCATATTGGTGTCTCATTGGTTCTCCACTAAATCCTGAATTGAATTAAAAATCCTTCTTCTCATGAACAAGGTCTTGAATATTCAGGCCCCAGCTTATCTTAACAACCTCATACTGCCATATCACCCCAATAGAGCACTTTACTCTTAGACTTTGAGCTTGTGGTTTGTAGGGTATTTAAAAGTAGAATTAGAAGTAGGGCCTTCAGCTTTCAGGCCCCTCTTCTCTGGAACCAGCTCCCTATTTGGATTGTGGAGACAAACACCCTCTCGATTTTTACAATTAGGCCTAAAACTTTGATCAAACTTATAGTTAGAGCTGGATCAGATGACCCTGAACCCTCCTTTAGTTACACTGCGCTAGGTCTAGGCTTCTGGGGGCTTCCCGTGATGCACTCAGTGTTTCTTCTTTACTCACCTCTTTTAACTCGTTTTATACACCACTCTGCATTTAATCACTAGTTAATCTTAATCTGTCTCTCTTCCACAGCAGGTCTTTTTGTCCTGTGTTCCTCCTCTCACTACAAGCCAGTTGTGGCAGATTGTTGCCCCTCCCTGAGCTTGGTTCTGCTGGAGAAGATGGAAACAGTACTTTGAATACTTTCTTGAATGAAGAAAATGAGAGAAATGAGGATGGGTGGGGACAGTCAATCAGTCAGCTATGGAGATGTCTAGGACGAGGGCAGTCAACTTTTTAACTATATTGTTTAACATAATCATGGTGAGTAGAAAACAAGTGTACTGGTACTGATTTTCAGGAAGAACGATGATATGCAGAGCTGTAGCAGCTATGGAGGGGTAGGGCTGATGAGCCTTACCATGACGATATGGGGAAAGAGTTCTTGAAGCTAGGTTAAGACAGAGCAATGCAGTTGCAATGTTTGCTTTGACCATGCTGATGGAGAGGTAGGTCAGGGAGGACATCTAGAGAATGGATATCATCATCAAATAATGGCCAAAGTCTTTTTTTTTTTTTAGAAAAGACGAAAAACTGCACCAAACATTGAAAATATGAAACTTTTGTTAATCACTTAGGCAATTATTTTAAGAGGGTGACACTATGATAGGGTGCTAAGTAACTGTGATACTAAATGAGGAAGTCAGGAGTGACAGACGTATGTGAGGGTGGTGCAGGACATGTATGACGACAGCAAGATAGTGGTGAGGTGTGCGGTTGGAGTGTCAGTTGGGTTGAAGATTACATGAGATTACATCAAAATTCGCTCTGAGCCCCTTCCTTCCTATTTGCAATGGTGTCAGGCAGGAGTCGCTGTGGACTATAATTTTCTCAGATGACATCAGAGAGAGTTGGAAGCAGGTGGAAGAGAGCCTGGAGAGGTGGAGGTATGCACTAGAGTGAAGAGGAATGAAGGTTTGTCGAAGCAAGACAGAGTACGTGGGTGAAGGAGACAGGTTTAATAGTGATGTTGCAAAGAGTAGAGGTAGTGAAGGTGGACAAGTTTAAATGCCTGGGGTCAACCATCCAAAGCAATGGACAGTGTAAAAGGGGTGAAGGAGAGTGAAGGCAGGTTGGAGTGGAGACAAGTGTCGGGACGTATTTGTGACAGAAGAATAGCAGCAAACATGAAAGGGAAGGTTTACAAGTGTAAAGTGCAAGTGACACCTGCTATTTTGTCTGGTTTGGAGACAGTGGCACTAATGAAAAGAACGGACGTAGAGCTGGAGGTGACAGAGTTGAAGATGCTAAGATTTTGATGGGCAGGATTAGAAGTGAGCCTATCAGAAGGACTGTTCAGACTGAGCAGTTTAGAGACAAAGATAGAGAGGCAAGGCTGAGATGGTTTCTACATGTACAGAGGAGGGACAGTGAATATATTGGACAAAGGATGTTGAATTTAGAGCTACCACACAAGAGAAGAAAGACCACAGAGAAGACTCATGGATGTAGTGAGGGAGTCTATGCAGAGGTTTGGTGCGACAGAGGAGGATGCTAGGGGAAGGAAGAGAGGGAGACAGATGATCTGCTGTGGCAACCCTCTCAAAGGGAGCAGAAGAAGAATGGTGACACCTTCCTGCTTTTTCTAAAAAAAGTACTAACTCCTTCACCAAATATATTTCCTATTTAAGTGCTCACTGACACTGAAAAAGTAACAATTCATGGCCATGAGCACAAAAATATTTTTTTATGTGACTATTTCACAAAATGAGCAGAAAAGATTTCCTCTGAAAAGCCAGTGGTACCGTAGTGATGCCCAGGGATCCAGTGACTCAGTGTTTAGGTTGTTAACTTAATTTTTCAAACCATTAGCAACAATAAAGTTATAGTTATTTGTAATAGCTAAAAAAAAAATACATGGAGACCCAAGTTGTAAATAAAAACAAATGTTCCATTAAGATATCAGATTCAGTGAATCAGTTATTTATTGGAAATGGGACATTTAAGGCAAGTCAGGAGAGCTAAACCTAAAACTTTAAAAGCATGTAAAATCCCTCCTGACGTCATTCTTGCCATGAGAGAGAAATAACTTTTCAATTTCAGTCAGTTCCAACTACCAGTGCTAATTTTGCTGAACTGAATAGAGTTGTACAGTTTGCAATGCTGCTGAATGATGAAAGATGATTGACTTTTTCTTTTTATTCGAGGGTAAGTTGAAATGCTTTATCATACAGTGACTGCCAAAGTGGCAGCTGTGATTAGGCTCCACTCTACAGCATCATACGGTGCTCACTTAGCAATCAAGGTCTCCTGCCTGTCTTTGTCTGATGCATTTTTTTTCCCTTTTTCCCCCTCAGTCTCTTTTGTTTGTTTCTACAAAAACAAGCTTGTGTAGGGCGAATTTCACTGTGAGTTTCTGACTTTCTCATTTGTCATCTTTGTCATTCACCACAACAAACAGCCTGATTACAAATGTGATACACATGGGAGTTTTGCATTAGGTTTCATTGTTTTAATTGATAATATTTTTGCGAATAGATAGATCGGGAAACTTGTCATAAGGCAGAAATCTTTAAAGTTTGTTTTGCGTGTTTATCACTTGGTGTGTTAAATATTTCATATATATATATATA
>VUQJ01008407.1:11116-29693 GCA_015108635.1 Andinoacara biseriatus | reverse complement strand
GTTTGGACTTCCTCTTCTCCTTGAGTCGACCCAGTCGCCGGGCCCCTCCTGATTTCCCAGGCAAGCCATTAATACGCTGACTCTTGCCTCCAATGATGCCCCTGCAAGTCTCTGAGCCACACTTACAAACTTGCTGCAGAGAAAAGAGCGGTACAGTTTGTGAGAAATATACACAGATGTGATGGTATCTCTGAAAAATAAGTGTTCCAAAACTGTTTCTGATGCTTCACCTGCTCTTCTGTATTGAAAGAATGGAAGTTGTAGTCATAGGTGAGCTCAGTGCCGCTGTTGATGTCCTTGAGAGCAAAGAGACCTATTCTGTAGACCCCATTCACTGACCTGCAAAAAAATTGTATATTACAATAAGTGACGCTTGTATGCAATTTTTGATACTTGAGGAAATATTCTCCACTCTGAAAGGAAGCAAAGAAGAATGCCAGGTTAAACTTGCCCCCAGGCTCTGGAGCATCTTTTACAGAACAGAATTCAGCAATAAATTTCAAAATATGAGCCAACTATAGTTTTAACTGTCCTGACAGGACTGGCTGCTAAGTACAACAACTAAGATGATAAAACTAAAAGGATATTATATGAACATCTGTTCACATAATAACGCCACATTTATATTTTCACAAATATTAATGAAGCAGCAGGGCAGTTCCTCTGGTGGCCACTTGAGGCTGGATCCAAATACGAGTCAACCTACATAGACTCCCATTGCTAAAATGCTAACTTTACAGCAATAAAACGTAAAGGTACAGTTTTAATCTTTATGGACAGCTTCTCCCTTCGTAACAACTGCATGACAGACGATTTTTAAAATAACTATAATCCATCCAGTTGAGGGTGTGATTGCTTTGACCGAGAAGTACCATATCATATCATCCGCAATAATATTGGTATAAATTTTTACATGACATAAAAAAAAATTAATAGTGATATCATAGCTATAGCAATGCCATGCATTTATGATCCCTAGTACTTGCAACTAGACAAGCTTGGGCATGTCTGGAAGCAAGAGACACGTGTCAGCCTCCAATGATGACTTAGTAGCTAAAAAGGGAGTTCCTTCAAGAACCTCCCAACAAAGCAGAGTACTTTCCAAAATAAGCAAGAAAACTGTTAAGGTGGAAACATTTAAGGAGGAGACACTAGCAGCTGGTGATGTGTGACCCAAATATAAAGAAATGATTCCAGTAGAGTGCTGCTGCTCCCACCTTGTTTTAATAGATTCACACTTCAAATTAGGTAGCACGCCATCAATGACGAGAGCTCACTGAAAAAGGATGGAAAATGCCCTTCATTTACTTACTTATAAATTCTGCTGCCTGTGGGCTGCAAGACTTTTTCTGTATATTCAGAAATATTGTTAGCGCAAATTTTCTTCAAATATTATGATAGAATTTTATGGCTATATCATCCACCAATACTGACAAGTATCCCAAGATAGGCAGCCAGAGCCTGCTAGACCTTACATCCAGTAATTTGAATCACCAAACTGGAGCTGTTGGTACCTTGTGAAGCCTTTTATTGGAATTATTTGACAACAAACAAAAACCAAACTTGCTAGTGTTAGCTGATAACTTAGCATGGAGATGTCCAAAATGCTGAAGTTGGGGCTTTAAAATATAGATTCCAAAACTAATGTGATATCATGATGCTATGTCCATCTTTTAGATACAGTTAATGATATTCATAATGTGCTCCATTCTATCCACCTTAAGTGCTTTAACATGAACACCAACGGTCAGCATAAAAATGGCCAAGCCCAAGTCCCAGTGCAAACCACGCAGGAAAAGCCACAATCAACCACGAGGTCCAAATTCAGAACCTTCTTGCTATGAGGCAACAGTACCATCCACTCTACCACTATCTTGTCCAAGAGATATGTAACAGGTATCATTTCAGTTCAACATATAATTATGCCAAAAATGTATCATTTTCAGGTTAACAGTGAAAATGTTTGACATTGCCAAAAACTGAACCTTGAACAAGGATAAAAAGTCACTACCTAGATCTAAAACAAATTCTTTCCATTTTACACAAGGACATACAAACACACGTCTCCCTTAAGCAAAGTTTTAACTTAAAGTTAAAATGTGAGGCTAGTCAATTACATTACACCCAGATTTAAAACTGGGACAAAAAGGGAAATGTCAGTGTGAAATCTTCAACAAGTAATCCCTTTTTTCCTCTCTCCAAATGAAGCAGCTTTTCACTATTCTTGTAAGAATAAAGCACACCATTCTGCTTGCCAGCCACTTCATAATTTATTCCTTCTATAGGGGTAAAAAGCTGGTTCAGCGCATTGTCTTCAGCCACTACAGCTGTATCTAAGGCCCGGCTGCATGTAATCTCTCTTCTGTGACAAGATGGATGACTCGTCAGGCTTTGTGCTGAAAATCCTCCATCCTTGTAGAGTCTTTTATTTCAGCAATGTACGCATCCACCCGCAGACCAGTGCCCTAGATTCTGGACTGGTCTATGTTGGAGGGCAGAGGGTACAACATGATAGTAAACTCTATGATGTCATTAGCTTTTGGCATCCAAATCCTCTAACAGACGTGGTACATTCACTAAAACAACCAAAAGATAATGTAAGCAGAAAAGTGAGGCGCAGGGAGGCCTGCTCAGCCAGGTCTCCAACTGCTGTGGATTTAACCATGCTGTGAGAACAAGCCCTCAGGAAAAAAAGAGAATTGTGTTGGCAGTGTGTAAGAGCTTTAGGCCATTAAGGTCTCTGAACGCTAGAAGAAAAGGAGTGAGGTGATCTCATCAGATTACCACAACCACATTAATAAGGTTGGGGTTTCAAGGTAGAGCCTTCTCATTTACAGTGCAGTGCACCTGCAACATGTGTCTCTTTTAAACCTATCATGTAAGATACCCAAAGAGAGGCAACAAATACTGCCTAGCATTCACTGTGACTGCTTATCCATGTCTGTTCAACTGGTTCAACAAGCAGTCCCCACAACAAGAATATAATAGGCTTTCCCCAATTTCTTTGTTATATATAGTGTGGCGGATGCACATATTAAATATGGCACATTTTCAAATAATGATGTATGTGGAGGTAAAAACAGGCTTCAGAGTGCTTTAAATGCTTGGTTTCTGACATTTTTTTTTTGTCAGTGAGAATGGATATCCTGCTCTCCCGCTTACTGCTCAAACCGTTTTTGCCAGTAAAATCTAATCAAAAGAAAATGGTCTTAAAGGTAAAATGGCTTTAATGAGAGATGGGTTAAACGGCTCACTCAGACAGAGGTTAAACCGAAGGGCTGCACCAAGGCCCAGTATAAGAAAGATTATTTAACTACACACAAAATCATTATAATGCAGTTACCTATACTGTAATCCCAGTTCTATGAGTCAAGGAGGTGGCAGGAGTTTATGCAGCTGCCCTTGTCTCAATTTTTCTAAATCCATTTCTTTGCTGACTATCTTTCAGGCCCTTATTTTCATTGCAGTCAGTTGATCTTTTACAGAAATTACCCAGCTCACCCAATTTATCATGCAGACAGCCTATTCAGCTAATTTGGTGTGTGTGGGGGGGTATATTTTCACATTCACTAACTTTAAGAGAAGCAAACAAAATACTAAACTATCCAGCTAGAACACTTTGCAATGAGCTCCTGCAACACTGCTGTCACATCGAGCTGCATCACTTGCTTAACACTGCGCCTTAATATCCTGTGACTAAACTGAGCTGACAGTATCTGCCTCACATGGTAACCTACACTGATTTTGACTATTATAGACACATAGTGAGAATAAAAGCAGTAGTCTATATTTGTATACCAAATGTGGTTCACACCAGGCCTCTATCCCATCTCTAACAACTTGTGACAACAGCTCATGCTCAGAGCCGAAAAAAGGCTTAGCCAAATTTGTTCTTTGGTAAGAACCCAAAAGCACCACAAGGGCATTAATAGGGAACCGGTTCAAAGGCGGTGTGTCACTCACCACTTCTGCATCTCACAGTTGGGTTCACAGCTGTGGTTTATGAAGCGTGCCTCATTGCCCATTCGGTAGCTGTCAATCACCATGCCGCTATCCAGGTTCAGGCAGTAGTGGCCACTGTGGGAGAAGTACTGTTCCATCATACGACTCCTAAAACGTGGAAGGTAGGAAGGAGTTGAAGATGAAGAGAAATTATTATACATCTATTTTTTTTTTTTTTGCATAGTAAGCAAGCTGTCCATCTCACCTGAACTCCTGTTCGCTAACCACTTCACCCAAATACTCAATGATGAACTGTCCTGAGCGGAGAGACTCCTTGGTGCGGATACCCCACCCTTTGCCGTCAGTGCGGAAACGCTCCAGACACTGGACCCACTCGTGTCTCTGGATATGCTGGTTGTCACACTGATCCCCACACGGACAGGTGCTGGGAGAGCACTCAGCAAAGCTCATCCTGTGAAATTTTAAAAAATATAAAATGGAGGATGCTATTGTTCTTGCCCAGCTCCAGACCTCTGAATAAGTCCACTCGATCGCAACTGAAGAACCATAGGAGGGATTAACACCTTTGTTAAGCTGTTATAAAATGCTGTCAACTGGTGCTCTGCCACAGGGATATTTTAATCAGCCAGTGTTTACTTGTTTTCAGCACCCCTGAGACATGACTTTTGTGCAACTACTGAAAGACATTAAACAACTCTGCTGGAGGCTTAAAAGTTATTAGGCTTGAAACAGTGTTCATTTAAGACAATGTTACATTCCTGCTCCCATGGAAATCAGTTACAGCAGAGACAAAAACAGACTAAAGATGGAAATGGAGTGCAATAGTTGGCATTCCTATTCTGTCTTGACACCATGTTTGGCCCCTATTTGAAATCCCCTCATTTCTGAAACAAAATAATGCACAATGACAGTTCTAAAAAAGTACGACCACATCCGATTACTGACAAACAAGAAACCTGTTGAAAACAACCTTATATGATGGTATGTCTTTACCTATTTAGGCATTCGTCCAAGCAGCCTTTTTCAGCTGAGTCCTCGGCAAGTCTACAGTTGCATGTAGTCGTTTCATAACCAGAGAGAGGCTTCACATCCACATAAACATCTGTGACACAAACAGGGGTTTACCATATCAAACATCCTCATCTCATAGATTAAATGCATAAGTTTAAACAGCTTACAATTTATATTTAGGCTGGGGAAAAAATATAGACACTCACTTGATCTTATTTTTTTATAAAGGGGGACATCAGGCCTCTTGTGCAGCTGAAAGACAGAAACTGAATGGTAAATGCAAAGGTGGCTGAAACAGAAAATGCATACCAAAGACCTAAAAACACTTTGGCTCAACAAGATTGATCACCTGATCATGTTTCCACAACCATAAGATGTCATAAGGCAGCTGGAAATCAATGCGCTTCTGTCTCAAGTACTTTCCTAGGGAAAAAAAAGCGTGGAACAATTGGGGAGAGAGAAAAATCAGTCAGTTGTATTTATGCTTCATCTTATCAGAGCTGAAAACACAGGCCTGTGATAAATAGGGAAGGATCCTGTTCCAAGAAACATGTTTATCTGGATAATTTACTGGAGTCATTTGAATCTTGGACATGGACAGAAATAAAACAAGGTTTTCTAGGTTTTACTTTCCCTCTTTTGGCAAGTTATACAGCTAACTGAGAAATTCAAGTTCATGAGACATGCCAACGATTTACTCCTTGTGTCACCTCCCAGAATCAAACCATGGCTCTTTAGCTTGTTAGGCAAATGAGTAGACCACTACACTGTAAATAAATAACTTGTTTTATAGTGTTTAAAAACTCCTTATGCCCTCATTTTTAAATAATTATCAAATAATTTTAATAGCAAAAATGGCAACTAATTCATTTCAAAACTCACCAACATGTATTGGAGCAGGAAACAATCCATATTCATGTTCCCCAGGTATATACTCGAGCTTCTCTTTCTTTAGCTGCAGAAGCTGACTACGGGGGCTGCAGAAGAGGAAAAGAAAAATGTGAAAGCAATTCACTGGCTGTGCAGAAAAACTGAATGGCAGTCTAAAGATGGGGAGGGACTCACTCTTCAGTCTTGTACACATCAGAGTACAGCCCTGCTTTCTGGAACTTCTTCTTCGGCGGACGTGCTGCTCTTTTTTCTCGCTGGCTGGTTATGGGTATAGGTGGAGCTTGTTCCCTGGAGACAGCGCCCGGCCCCTCTGGGGAGCAGTGGCCATCTGGCTTGGTTTCCATTGAGCTAAAGATAGAAACATGACTTGGTTTCTTGTGACAACTGGACTTAATAAATGTTTTACATACCAGCACTGAATTCTAAGATTAGTACTCACTATCCCAGAGTGTTGTTTAATATCCAGTAATGTATTATAATTTGCTTACCCATGAAGGTTATGTAGTTCATCTTGGGTAAGCCAGCTCCTTCCTGTCCCAGCTCTGGACCTTGCCACAAGGTTGCCTAGGTTCTCCTCTATTTCTGGCAACTGTCCCTCAGTCTCTTCGGTCTCTCTGTCCTCATCCACATCCTCCTCCTCTTCCTCATCTCCCTCTCTCTCCCAGTGTTTCCTCTTCTGACCTTTTCTACGTTGGCCCTGGACTACCGACTCAATAGCATCGGTCACAGTATCACCCTCCCACCCTCTTCCCTCTGCTAGCCGTTCGACCCCTTTCTCCCTGTGCCGGGCCTGATTCAACTCAACCACAGGTGGCGGGGACGGCGGCGGGGAGGGTAACGGGTGTTTCCTGGGACGTCCAGGTCCCCTCTTCTTTACCACATTGTTTCCTGTACGAGCCTGTCTCTGCAGCTTCTTAGCACGCAGGATTTTGTTGACATGGTGCAGACTGTATCTGGAGGGCTGTACCCGATGGGAGTTGTGAGACAGGGAGGTGTCCAGGCAACACTCCTGAGAGGGAGAGAGACAGGATGAGGAGGCTGGGCCATGGGAGTGAAACAGCGAAGGTTGATGATGGTGCTGCTGCCGGTGGTGCAGGGATCCTTCAGGTTCTTCAGGGCTCAGGAGTGCAACACCCCTTGACTGGATACACGATGACCCTGGGAGGATAAACAGAAAATGAATACCATAATAATGGAACTATAAATCAGAGAAAAGTGGCAAAGGACAGCCGAGAAGTCAGCACTCAGATTCAGTCAGATTGTCTTCTCTTGATACTTTAGATCCTTTTCTACTCTCAACTCAACTTTCTCTTTGGTCATCTATCCTCAGCTGTACTTCTGAAGTCTGCAGATGACCACTTAAATGTATTGGAACACTTCTGGGACAATATTATTTGAATATGAATTAAAAGTTAACGTTATAAATTAAAAGTTGAACCTTTTGAGAAAAAAACAATGCCATCTTTAAAGCAAAATAACAATGCACAGTAACACTATAACACAGTAACTTTATTTTCCCCTCGTTAACATTATTCACCGGCACCTTATTAAAATACTTTCTCCCCTACTCTGACCATATTTCTAAGTTGGTTTGATTTTTTTCCATTGTTTTTCCCTAATGTTGAAATATAGTCTATACGTTAAAATACCACACAGTTTAATTCATTTCATTTGTCTTTACTTCATTTGCAAAAGTAGTATTATTCCTACTCCTGACTCATTTATTCATTTATTTTTTTTCTGTCACCCACAGAAATGGTTTATTTTGAAGGAAATATGACTTTCAACAGAAATGCCAGAAAACCAAAACAATAAAATAAGTCATAAATAGCAATAGTAAGATATAAAAGTGGGCAACTGCAAAAGACTGAACGAATCATTAGACACATAATATATGTATTGCAAATCAGCAATTACTGAGATTAAACCATCTTTATTTGTGGGAGGGTTGTGGCAGGAAGCATAAAATTTGTGCCAAATCAAACATGCGAATCAATCCTCTGTGAAGACCCCCTTGGGAAATAAGAGAACACCTGAAAATATTTCCTCCTCCTTTACTAGAAATATTACTGGTACTCAGCAGACCACATACCACCCAGTAACAGAAGGTCAAAGTAAGATACCCAGTTTATTAGCCAATCACTGAACCACATTTCTAACAGTTGTGTTGTGAATTCTTTTTTTTCTTATGGTATTCTCTTTGAAGCTGCACATCTGAATGCAAACCTCTTCTATAGCTATTCATTCCAGCTCTCAGCACATCCCTTACACTCCTTTTGCTACACTTCTCTCTACACCCACTACTCTGTCATTATACATTTGTCTACTTCTGTCATTCCCCACTTGTCTTGTGTGGCATCCCGGTCCCCACCCTTGGCCTCCCCTACCTTCACAGTGCTGTCTGTGACCGCTGGGTGACCCCATGTCCTGAGCTCTAATCCAGGATTACCCTGGCTTGGTTTGAACTGCATCATGCTGCCTCAACAGGGACCTTTCGGCTTCCCATATTACTCAGGGACACACATATAAACATTAGGTAACACTCACATACAGACACTCAGCCTGCCTGTGCTCATACACACTCACACATGGTATGGCTCATTAAGTGCCACACAGATGAAGCAAGATCACTGCCGCAGTGTTGTGTCTTACATCAGCAACATTAAATCAGCCCAGGTGCTGGGTGTACTGATGGATAAGACTAGGCCTCACATTGTGGGCTTTTTAGGGAAAAGACTACTAAGTATAGCACGTTAACAAAATACTCCACCCTTCTAGCAAGATGAGCCCAGGCAGAAATGCTATATCAATAACTGCGGCAAGCCGCACACAGAGGAGGTGGTTTAAGCAATTATGCTTTTTTTTTTTTTGCCATGCTGGTAACCACTACTAAGAGCTACCAAATGTTAGAGAGACTGTGTCTTTAAAGGGGGCTTGTTCTCTAAAATAAATGGCCCATCCCACTTAGTATTTAATTCAGACAGAATTGATCATTTTCCAGTGTTGTTCTAGGCACAACTGAGGTATGGATTTGAGAGCCCCACTTGCCGTGCCACATGGCAACATCTGAAAGGATATCTGCCCAAATACACAATCCAGGAGTCAGTGCTGGATCTAATTGACTGCACACTGTGCCAGTTTTGCCAGAGCCATCCCAAGCCATAAAGCTCATCAAACACTAGCCAATCACATTCAGACACAGAATTCACAACACAACTGCATCAGAACTATTTTTGGAAAATTATTTTGGTGGACAATTAACTCCTGTAACCTTTAACAATGTCACATTTAATTTGGGTCAACAGATTTTCTGTACTGAAAAGCTCAAAGACAAAAGCTTGAAAAGCTACACATTAAATCATAAAGGAGGAAACTGCTCCCTGCTGCTTTAAAATATTAGTTTTGTAACAACCTGTGCTACAAACACACAAAAATGATTAAAGCAAGATCATTATGTTTTCCTGACACTTTGCATTTTCTCTCCTTTGTCTGCCATAAATTTTACTTTTACATTACCTTTAAAATGATATTACGGGGTGTTAAAAACATTAGGGACACTTTCAAATGTAATGCAGCCCAATACACCACCAACTATGAGCTCCATTTAAAAAGAACAAAGCAAAATAAATGACCACCAGAAATCTTTTTTGCTTCTGTAAAAGAATGTATGATCTTTAACTTTTTATACAGTTCTGCTCATTTTACTATTCACGGCACCTGCACGTCCCTAACAAACAACAGAAGTTCCAAATGACCAAATCAAACTTACCCAACTCTCTCCTCTCTGCTGATGTTGAGCAGTCCTTCCTCATCGGCCGGTCCATGTGAGAAAAGCTGGAGCTCTCTGAAACTACATCAGTCTTTCTGCTCCTGCCCGCTTTCAGTGAAGTGCAGGTGATTGCTGAGGCAAACAGATTTGTACGCTTTGGAGAATCATGTGTTTCTACATCCTCTGTGGGAGTGAGAGGTTCCTCATCCTCGCTATCCGAGCAGCCTACTGGGTCTTCTACCCTTCCGTCTGAGAAGGAACCCTGGCCAGGTGCCACTTGACTCCGTGAAAGCTTTGAGTAGTCTGCTTCAGAGCTGCCTATCCTGAACCAGGACTCAGCTGAGTGACTCTTTGAGCTGTTGCCCAGTGTAAGCCTTGAAGGTCCTAGACAGGACATGGAGCTCTCTTTGCGTTTGTACCTTTCAGCAGATGAGGATGAGGATGAAGATGAAGATGGGGAGTTGGCAGAGGTAGTAGCAGCCTGCTTGCTGGCACTGGTACTGGAGGTGTCTCGTCCAAAGCGGCAACGCTGTAAAGCCTCTGCCATTCCCAAACCGCCAACTCGCTCTCCCTTCCCTGATGCTCCACTGTCAGAAATCCCTGCACTAGCCCGGCTCCCTGATCCACCTCTTGCTGCTTCCTCCCTGTCATCCTCTGCACAGCGCTCTCTGTGTTTGTGTCTGTGTTTATGTTTGTGGTGCCAGTTGAACGAAAGCTCAGAGGACATGGGTGGGTACAGGACAGGAGACCGTCCTCCTCCCAGGTACTCCTGCCTAAGCAGCTTGTGTTTTTTCTTGTGAAACTTTGAGTGGTTCAGCAGGAGATGTGAAGGGTGGTGATGGTGTAAGAAAGATGTAGGGGGAGGTGGGAAAGATGGTGAGTGGTGAGCGTGGTGCGATGGGGCTGTGTGCGGTGACTGGTGGTGTGGATGGGGATACAGAGCACTTGCTGGAGGATAGCCTCTGTAATAGCCCAACCCCAGAGGCCCAGATGAGTAAGGAACACTATAGGAAGGGTGGTAAAAGCCTCCACTCGAAAGTGGGAATCCAAGTCCAGGTACAAATGGAACCTCAGACATGGACTCCCTCAGTTTTGGAGGTCGTCCACGTTTCTTCTTCATGTCTGGTTTACGAACATAGTGCAACGGGTCACAGGAATACGGTGGATGTGAGTAGAAGCTGCCAAAGTTAACCCTGAAGATTGTAGGCAGGAGGTCCCTGTGAACATAATGATGTGGAGGAGGGGTACCTGTGCTTCCTATGGCACCAGCAGTCCTGCCCCCAACCCCTGGCACTCTACTTGATCCTGCTGCTATTCCTATTCCACTGCCGAGCCGGTGTCCTGTGGTGCGGTGAGTTATGCGTATTTCACTTAATCTCACAACGATCTCATCCAGCTCAGCAAGAAAGTCCGGGTCAAGCCGTCGGGAGCGTAGTTGTAAGTACTTCTTCTTGCGTTTCCGCTTTTGTCTCTTTAGCTTGTCATAGCCAGGACATCCATGGCTGCGGCGTTTACACTTGTGCTTATGTTTCTCCTTGTGTCCTATTAAGGTTGTGGCGGGAGCTGCTGGATGAGGTCTTCGGGGATCAGGTGAGGACCTTGTCCCATGGGGAGATGGAGACGGTGAGGGATGTTCCATAAGCACATTGCTGTGTCGACGCCTGCCTCTGGAGTTAATGCCCATCCCTGGACCCATAGCTGAACCCATGACCCCTGGCATTAATAATCCACTGCCCATCCCAGGTGGGATACCAATTGCACCCAAGCCACCTGCCCCTCCAGCTTTCTCACCACGGTCAGAGGTGCTGTTATTGTCTGTTCCTATACCACTGTCACTAGGCACCGTCTCCTCACTGTGTGACTCACTCACTGGTGATGGTGTGGCTTCTTTGAGCTCACTCAGAGGGGCAGGGGAGGTGGGATGGAGTGGCCTGGGAGGGGAAAGCTTATGATAATGGTAGTGCTGCCTGTAATGGTGATGGTGATGATGATATCCACGGCAAGATGACTTTTTCTGGGAAGCTGCTGTGGCCACAGATGACGATGTCAAGCCCATGACTTGGTTGCGAGGATTAGGAGCTGAAAAGGTTGGAGGAGGAAGCGAGAACGTGTTGTGGCTATGATGGGAGCTGGAATAGTGAGAGTGACCTGCAAAATGCACCGAGCCTGGCTCCACAAAGCTAGGATCACTGATAGGACTGTGGCCTCCACTCAATTGTGAGAGGGAGGGAGAGGAAAAGACCTCTGTGGAGGAGAGCTGGTGCTGCTGATGGGACTGCGACTGATGGGGATGAAGAGGGGAAGTGGTGTTTGGAGATAGAAAGGTTTCTGAAGGTGGTGTTATAGTTGAGACATTAATTGCTGCTTTTGGTTTACGGCCTCTCCTCTTGCCCATGTATATTGTGCCCTTTTTACTGACATTAATTTGAGGTCCTAGTTTTCCTCCAAAAGAAGCAGCTAGGGATGACAATGACTGGGTTGCAGCTTCTGCTGTGCCAGCCACCCCACTAGTGGTGCCTTTAGGAGTGTCTTCTGATCTTGGGCCTAACAGGATTTGACTTAAAATACGCTTCCGCTTCACACTTTTCATCTTATTGATCTTGCCAATAATAGTTTTCATAATAAGCTGCCCATTTCCTTTGCTGCGGAATCTTTCCCCTGCTTCTGGAGCCAACGTGGGAGGCTGACCTTCCTGGGGTAAAGTAGGAGGAAGGCGTTTGGGGCGTCCACGTTTTCTAGGCATAGGTTTAGGAGGGTTCAAGTCCACCTCTGGGTGAAGAACAGGTGGGTCCTGCTCTTCTTTGGACTTCAACAAAGATGAAAAGACCTTAGAGGGGGGTAGCTTGTTAGGGGGATTTCCACGGGCTGGGGCATCAAGCCTTGGCATTTTGGACTTTGGCCTTCCCCTTTTTTTAGGCTGGGGTGGGAAGAGCTGTGACAGTGGACTTTGTGGCACAGGATTTGGTTTGACCTTATTTGGATTGGGAGGCCTGCCTACAGGTCTTTTAACTGGTGGCATTGGAGTTTCCAAGCTTGACATTAAAGGCATGGTGGTTTTGTTCTCAGTGAAGGGACAGTCCAGGCTTCTCTGACTTTGCGCCTTGTTCATAACCCGTGTCCAGCGGGGTTTCCTTCCCCTGCGCTTTTTTAGGGGTTTGCTGTCCTGCTCTGCGGGAGAGTCTAGGGAAGAATCGGGTGAGTCATCTCTGAGAGGTGTCTGTGGGCTTTCATCGTCATCATCTGGCTCCAGTGGGGAAGGTGTCCTTTGTCTAGCAGACTCGGGGGAACTGGTAGTCCGACCGGGTCGGCTACTATCCCAGCTGGGACTACGCTTACTTGGACTAGAGCTCTTTCCCCTCTCAACTCTAACAGACTGGTTACATCCCCCTTTCTCTTTCCCTTCTGGCTTTCCGGTTGCTGTTGAAGGGGGGCACTTGGTTAAGTCCCTGGGGCTGTCCCTGTCTTGCTCCCCCTCACCTGCACTGCTTTCCTCTGCCAGGGCAGGGGAGTCTCGTGCATGGTGTCCTTGTGAGGGAACAGGGGAGCCCAGGTGACTCACTGCACTCACCGTCCTCTGCTCCACTGAGGAGGATGAAGATGATGAAATAGGACATGATGAAGGCGATGTGGTATGGGGTAGGCAGTGAGCAGGGCGTAACTGTTGCTTAGAAATGCTACTGTTGCTGCTGTCATTGTTACTGTCCTTTGACATGACTGACAGGCGGTTATTGCCATAGGTGAATGCTGGGCTGCTGCTGCGACTGCTGCTATTGGTGCTGCTCATGCTGATGCAGTTGTTTCCGCTGCTGCTACTTGCTTTTCCAGTCCCATCTAAGTCCTCGTTCCTCAGCGGTATCAGGGTGGGTGAATTTTCTAACACATTGTCTTTATTTCTAGACCCATATGGACGACCAGGTGGTCTTGACACAGGAGGTGGAGGAGAAAGGTGAACCATTCTTGAATATGTGTTCCTATTGGCCATAGCCCTGTCTCGCTGCTTGGCTGTAGGAGCCATGAAGCCTGAACTTGGGAGAGGAGGACTGGGATCTGTCTTTGCAGGTTTGGCTGGCTTAGGAGTCTTGGATGGTGGGCAGGTCGCTATGAGTTGAGCTAATTTCTCAGTGACAGTTGGCGCTCCCCAACTCTGAACACCTTTGTCCTTATCTCTCTGACTTTCTGTGCTGTAGTTGTATTGAGGAGGCTTAACACCTTCGAGGCTGGGTTCTTTCGATGACGATAATGGTGGAGAGGGTGAAGATGTCCGGGGGTTGAGTTGTGGAGTTGGCGCTTTCTTCCCAGAGGAATGCGTTTTGCTGTCTGGTGGAGGGCGGTGAAGGTTAAGGGGTCTCTCAGGTGTGGTGGTAGCTGCTTTTGAGTCTAACTTTGAATCAGACTTGTAATCCATCTTTGGTGGACCCTGGAAGTGTGAGAGTGTGAGAGTTTTGGGGGGAGGGGGAGAGAAAAGGGAAGCGATTAATGAGAATAATAGGGATGAATAATTATTATAATCAAGTAACAAAAAAAGAAAAAACCCCACCCAATTCCTAAATTATATGTAAACTGTTTTAGATGCGGAAAAGAGCAGCAGTGGTGCAACCAAGGGCTGCTTGATTTGCAAGGCAATTTGAAAAAGATAATGCATGACATTAAAGTATTTTCTTTACACATATGGTACCAGACAGGTCAGAATTAAGACATAAGCTAGATAACACAACACTAAGTAATATTTTTAAATAAAGCACATAACAATACACATGGAAACTGTCAGCAGCAAGTGTATGTTAGACATTCACTGGTAAGATTTTTACTCCAACACTGCTTCACAGGCATGGCCAGAGGGGGAAGTTACACTCAGCTCAATAACACTTATTAGGGTCAGACTGAGGACAGAGAGGAAGAGCGAGAGAAAGGGGTCATGCGGGGATGGGGGTGGAGAGTACATGGCCAGGCAGAGGATAGACAACACAGACGGAGGGAGATTGAAGGGGCGAGTGATGAATAGAGGCAAGCCGACTGAGAATACAAAGAAAGCTAAAGAACAATTTATGCTCTTCTCTTTATCAGTGCAATAACACAATACTAGAGCAACTTTGCTGTAGGCCAATGGCTGACTGAAAACATTTTAAGGAAGTAGGGTAAATAAAAAAATACTAGTTGTCGTCACTGAATGTTTAATTTTGCTCAAAGTGGAAATACACTGCTGAATACAAATACATAAAATCGGCAATGCACTTCCTCCTTACCTTTTTTGTCAGAGCACTCCCATTCACTTGGGAGGGTAACAGGGTGGTAGTGCTGGTAGGAGGAGGAGCTGGAGGTGGTGGTGTGGGAGCTTTAGCAGAGGGGACTGTTGAAGATGATGAGACAGGCAGTCTGTTTACACTGGGACTCTTTTCCCTCTCTTTTTCTCTGCCCTGTGAAGGACTCTGGCCCTGACCGACCGCCCCATCACCTGCAGCCCCAGCACGGTTTCCACGGGCATTGCCTCCTCCACGACCCGTATGCCTCACAGTAGCCCTGAAAGCTGGTCGGCACACGTAGTTCTCCAAGATCTTAGGAGGCTTCTTCATGCGTTTAGCCTGGAGGCCAATCTTAAGTTTGACATTGCCCTCGGACAGGCTGCTCTCTTTGATGGAGAAATGGGACTGGTCACCACTGGCACCTCCTGGCCCACCTGTGGCTCCGGCACCTGCAGATGCAGCTGTGGTTCCTTCTTTCTCTCTGTCCCTCTTCTTTTCCTCCTCCTCTTCTTTCTTCCCACCCCCTCCGTCCTTCTCTCGCTCCCCTGTGGGGGCACCAGACAGGAGAGGGGGTGGAGTTGTAGTTCTCCCTTGAATTTTTGAATCCATTAGAACGTTAGGCGTGTGTGCAGGTTTATGGAGTTTAGGGAATGGATGATGTGGATACCAGGTAGAGTTTTTGTCTGGGGATGGGATAGGGGTGAAGGGGGAAAAGGGGAAGGGGGGTAACGGTGAGGGTGAGGGTGAAGCTCTCCTTGTTTTAGGGGGCTTCTCTCCCTTTCTCGGCTGTCCAGCCCTATTTCTCCGTCCTTCAACTGTAGGAGGAGGGACAGGTAGAGCAAGAGAGAAAGAAGGGAGGGCAGAAGAGGTAAAAATAAAATCCACATTAGTCACTAAAATACAAAAACACAAACACTGACAGTTTTAAACAGTCTTAAAATGAATATTGGTGGAAGGCAGATAGAGGGCAACAACTTTATTATCTGTTTGGTTAGAGAGTGTCCTTCATCCCATCTCTGAGACTTTTATGGTACGCTCACCCTCACAGACTAAAACAAATCTGTGACCTATTTACACAGCAAAGTCCCCTCTACTTGAGAAATTTGACCTTAGGAACAAGGACTCTGAATTGTCCACCTGCAATTTACAAAGCAGACGTGCTTCAGAGCAGTGGCTCCCAAATGGTGTGCCTTATTATTAATTCAATTCAATTCAATTCAATTTTATTTATACAGCGCCAATTCACAACAAGCAGTCGCCTCAAGGCGCGTTGTATTATAAGGTAAAGACCCAACAATACTGCAGAGAAAAACCCAACAGTCAAACGACCCCCTATGAGCAAGCACTTGGCGACGGTGGGAAGGAAAAACTCCCTTTTAACAGGAAGAAACCTCCAGCAGAACCAGGCTCAGGGAGGGGCAGTCATCTGCTGAGACCATTACTGTATGTTCATTACTGTAACATCATAGAAAGTAGTGAATTCAAATTTTTTCATTTACTATATCAGTACATATCAAAACACCCTAAATAATACTGAAGACATTAGCATTTGTAGAGAAACCAACACAAAGTCAACTAAAGAAAAAAAAATTATCTGGAGAAATGCCTGTGAAAGCCACCTGTCATTTTGACTTTAACTGGACAAGGGATGTCAATGGCCTTCAGTTTCAGTGTGACATTTGTTGGGAGGAGTTAGCTGATGTCAAGCAAGCTTTACCTACTGTAAGAGAGGACAGGATCTAAAGCACAGATGACAAGAATTCATGTCTGATTGCATGAAAGTGTCTGATAAGGGTATGGATTTAATTTATAAGCCAGTGAAGTGTAGTACAAAAACAGTAACACTGTAGCCATTGTGCTCAGAAGTTCCTTTATCTGACAATACAATCAAAAGTGTAACTGAAGTCATTCCATATGGCCATAAGAGGTTATTTTCTCCCTTGAAATTTTGTCTGACTTGCTCTTTGGTGTGCCTTAGAGTCAGAAGTTGATCCCACAGCACTGCCACATCCTTCCCAGTGTTACAAGGTAAGATGCCGAATGAGCAATCCCTTAAGTGTCCTCATTAGCTGCAGTGAAAACGGGTGCCTGTGATAGTGGCAAACAGCTCACACGCTAGCAGCTGAGAGTAGCATGCTTCTTAATTGTCCTCCTTGGGAGGACAGCCCAATTCAATGAAGTTGTCTACAGCTCCCCACGGCCACTGAGTGATTTAATGCAGATTCGCCCCCAAGCAGGTGCTTTCTCTGGGTGAAGTCATTTGGAGGCAATTCAGAACTGTGACCTCAGCACACTGGGTCTCTGGGACTAGACAACAGGATTCAACCGCCTTTCCCAGCCTGAGTGATCAAGCGTCAACATGCCGGCGGTTTCTTTGCATCCCACATTAGCGGAGAGCACTAAAGGAGGTACTTAATGGAGCCTCGGGAAAGTCATACAAGTCGTCACATCAGTAAAGCATCATGGTAAGAGGAAAAAAAGAAAACAGAAATGTGCCTTGCACATAGTCTTACACCGTGTTTATTTTGGATTATGACAGTGGAAAACAGTAGTAGAGATTTTTTTTTTTTTTAACCACACAGTAAACACGGCAGAATTTTTGGATTCTTGCCTGTAGTTCCCCACATGGTCCTTTCAATGTTTACTTCAATTACTCACTCCATTTTGCCTCAAAACTGCAGACTCCCCCTCGCTACACATACCACACTGAAAATCACACCTCCCACTTTTCTTTAACACTCCATCAATCTCCGTGTTCCTTCCCCGGTTTTCTTAAAGCTTTTCCATCCTCTTCCTCCTCGATTTCGCAAACTTGGAAAGCACTGAGAACAGCACACAAACTAAAGTCACTGTGTTCCTACTTTAATCAAAAACACATTTCACCCATCACCCACCCCACCAACTCCCTTTCCCTGTGTCCTTCTTACACACAGTGACAAATGTTCTCCTCTTTCTTTTATACTCACGGTGATAGGAGCTGCTTCCGTTGCCTGACAGCAGCGATGCCAAAAATAAGCCACTTTAGTATCCAACTCTGTGGAGGGCTAGTGACATAAGTCTGCAGAAAAGCCTCCCAGAGAGTCAAAACATTCCCCTCACCTCTAACAAGCTAAGCCAGGTCATTTACTGGCATGTGCTCCCCTGCTGATAATCTGATACCAGGCTGCATCGTTTTCTAATTTGCGACTGATAAGCCTTAACACTTAAGTGTGTGATGTTCATGTTTAACACAGAGGTACTTTTTGGATTCGCAGTACAGTTAAACTATCCTATAGTAATTTCATTGCCATAGTCATATTGCAGAACAACGGAATAGCAACGCCAGTGGTTTTGAAAGCTGATATTAGTCATGCTTGTCTGTCACTTGCTTTTGTATTCTGTGAGGACAAGTATATCTAAAGCTATAAAATGCAAACAAATGCCAAAAAAATTTGATAAGAATCAACAGTCAATTTCAGTCCAACAACCTAAGAAATGGCAGAGCAGGGAGGAACGTAGTAAACAACTCCCGTTCACCCTCTCCCATTTCTTTCTTCCCCTTACTCCCTCCCTCCTCACTTTTGCACACGTTGTTCATAACTGCTTATTTCCCTTTGGCCATAGCGATAGTATCCCACCCCCCACCCCCACATCATTCACATGAGGGCTGGCGTCTGCCCTCAGAGCTCCCTGTCATTTCCAGAGCTCCACTGGTATTACTACA
>VUQJ01008403.1:25960-39343 GCA_015108635.1 Andinoacara biseriatus | reverse complement strand
TATTTTTTTCTTTTTTTTTTTTTTTTTTTTTTTTTTTTTTTTTTTTAAATAATGCCAGACTTATATCAAACTGATATTATTGTAGTATCAGGAGACATTTTCCTTAGCACACTATTTAACTGTCTTCTTGCCTTTACCTTGTCATTCCTCTGCAATCTAATTTCAAACGTACACTTTGGATACTGTAAAAACTGTGATAAACTTTATAAGCCAGTTGTATTTTATTAAGAACCATTTTGAGTCCTGATTAAAGGATCTGAGGCTTCTTTTCTGACTTTTGCTATTTTAATTAAAGCCAAATCCTGAGTTGGTCCATGCATTGAGGATTTTCCACTACAAGTGAAAAATGACCAGATCATTCACTGAATCAAAAATTAAGAGTCTAAAGAAAAGCCTTAATCTTTGATATTATAACAAGAAGATGCAGTGGCTGTCTAAGACAGGAGACAAAGGGAAAAAACAACAAAAATGCCTCATTCAGTTGTTTGGCCAGCTTATTATGCCATTGATTCTTCTGATAAATCTTCCTTTATCTGGTGTTTTGATGATTGCAGAGAGCACTGGCTAACAAATCTGTCCAAAATCTCCCAAAAGGGTTGAGGTCTGGTGATGGCAAAGGCCTAATCTCATTCACACTCATCAAGCCATCCCTCCCCCAGTAGCCCTAGGTATGCAGGAGCTGTCATCCTGGAAGAGATCACATCCATTAGGGCAGAAATGTCTCACCGCTGGATAAAAGGTCAGTGGACACAAACCACGTCGACGAAATGGCCCACAATAAAGAATAGAAGAGCCATTGCATTGCTTCACTATAAGAGGCTGAAGGTCTGTTATTCCCTTCAGGAAATAATTTTGGAAATGAATCCCAGTATCTTAGTTCGACAATTTGTTGCATTTTTATGTGATTTGTTATGATTATCGTCAGGTTGGACACCTTAGGCTTTAGGAAATTATATTTTTTCTTTTCTTTTTTTAACATCAGTTATCAATTGCAGCCAAAACAAAAAATAATTATAACTGTCAATAATATTAGTACAGGAAAAAGTATTCTGCCTTAAGTCCTTCAGAACATTGAGTGTAAAGAGTATAAACTTTAAATGCCCAAGTAGGCCTCAGACTATGATATAAATCCAGCCCTCGAAAGGTGGTTTGTTTCTCAATAAATGAATCTCAACGGAAAATACCTCCGACTGCATCCTCCCCAAGTGATGCTGCGATCTTCATCCCTAAAGCATGACATCATTGAGAAAGGCAGGTCCTCAGCGTGTGTGTGTGCGCGTGTGCGCGCCGCTTGAGGGGCGTTCAATGCTGCAAATCGCGGGCTGTGACTGAGCCGCTGTTGTTGCAAAAGGGGCGCTGGTATTTTATTGTTACTGTCATTACGTCAACCTTTGAGCGGCTGCATGGATCCCCCCGAGGTAAAGGCTCTCTTCATCAGCGCGCGGCTGCGTGTGGGCATCGTCATCTGAGAGGAAGCGGGGGAATCAGGGACGAAGAAACACTGTTTCACCTGAACGTTTGACACTCGAACGCACCCCCTGCGAAAGACACTTCCGTCCAAATGCAATAAAATAAACCAACAGAACTAATCTTCTTTTATCTAGTCCCACTCTAGTTGCCGGCGCTTTCATTGGCTTCATATGGCTTTAATCAGCGGGACAAATTTAGGAGAATAGGGGTGATAATACAGCCGCTTCAAGCCATGGCAGTGAGGATATCGGAGCCGCTCTGTCAACCCTGCGTTTACCACGAAGCTTTCAAAGGTAAGTCCCAGCATCACGCTTTTAAATCGTGTGGAGGCAGCGTTTTGTGGCGTTTCAAATTCATCTCGGATGAGTGCGCCCTGCAGGCTCCGTCTCCTTCCAGCGCACTGACCACTCCCCTTCAGCCCTCATCAATCATCCTTCCTAGGAAACCTGTAGAATAGGCAGCGTGTGCGCATTGATTCATGGGCTGCGGTGGTGCCCCTGCGTGCCTGTGTGTTTTAAGGGATGATTTGGGAAATGCCATGAAGTGATGTGATTGCTGTGTGGTCAGTGGAGTTACAGATAAAGAGACCTCTCATGCCTGTCCAGCTGAGTCCTGAGCAGGTGGGCCTGGAGATGCTGTGTCTTTGTGGGCAGCTGGACCTCCTCATCAGGGCACAGATGCAGCAGGTATGTGTCTGTTCTCAAATTTAGTTAGTTTTCATCAGTTTTCAAGTGAAAACTTTAGTCAAATGTTCCATCAAACACTATTTATCCTAGTGCTAAATATATGGAGGGCCAGGAGTGCTAAAATTAACTAACTAAATAAATAAATCAAATAAAGCATTAGGTGGTGGTGTGGACTTGAAGCAGCCTGCCACACCAGTATGCATTTTGAACAAAATCACAAGCGGCAGTGGTGGAGGAAAGTGCCAAACTGTAAGTAAAGTTTTGAAATACTACTCTTTTTGTATTATCAAATACACTTAAGCTTTTTAGGTGAGATTGTCCACACCACCACCAGTTGATTGTAGCACTGCATCAGTCTGTCATCTGATCAGACCCAATCAGATGCTGACGAGCTACAGTGACAGTTTAAATTATTGCGTGATACACTGCAGCACAAAAACTATGAAATAATTAAATTGGTGAAATTGTTACATATGTTTTTTTAAATGAATTGAATAAATACATAATTATGTATTTATTTCATTTTGGCGCCCTTGGACCTCCACAGAACTACAACAAATAAAGAGTCATCTTGGATGCACAGCTAATGTTCCTACACACCCAATAAATTAGTCAGTTAGCTTTGGATGGGCAGCTCGTTAATTACTGTATAATGTCACACATGGATCTCGTTGTATTAAGAGAACGAGAAGTGCACTTGTGGCCGTTGTTTAGTTTGTCACACTGTACAGACTTTTATGAACTGTTACAGTTCCAGGAGCAGTTAGGACAAGGTTGTAGCCCAGAGGAGTCAGACACATTCCAGGCTCAAGGTATGTACATGAAGTAGTATCTAAGAACAAAAGGTGTTTTGGGTATTTTCTGGATGTTTGATGTTTTTTTTGTTTTGTTTTTTTTTTGTCACTTTCTTTTTGTATTCCTTAAAGGATCTGAGATTCTTGACCAGATGCTACAGTGCCTTGAACATCTACCAAAGCCTATGCCACAGCTAGAGGTATGACCTTCAACAGTTCTGTCCTAATGAAATAGAAACATGACTTTTATAGCATGCCGTGGAACACCTGAGCACTTCACATATTATACCCCCATTAAAGACTGAGATGTGTTAATGCCGCATTAAGGATCAGCTGGTGTATGTGTTTCCTCAGGACTACCTGGACATGGTGGGACTGTCAGCAATGTTTCCCCGAGTGGAGGTGTTCCTTATTCAAGGTAGTCCTGTTGACATGCTGGAAAGACCCCCAATGGATGGTAAGAGATGGATATATAAATATATACATATATGGACTGTCACATTTTATTGTATTTTAAGTTACATTAGTAACTAAGTACATTTACTTCAAGTGGGCATAGTGTGCAAAGTTTTCAATGTTTCTATGATCAAACATAATGAGACATCTGTAGTGTGTGTTTCCACCCACAGTATAATGAGAAAAGACCATCCTTACTATGGGGTCTTTAAGTAATCCAGTAAAATTCTCAAGCACTTTTAAACTCTGCTGCCTTGAACAATTCAGTCCACGTGACAGCTGTAGGGTAGTTTAATCAAAAACAAAAATCTGCTTTCAGATGATGCATTCTTATAGATTCATCTACTTTAAGGATTTAAAATTCGCTTCGACTTGAATTAGTTTGTGAAACTGCATCCACGCAGGGAGCGATTCACTTGTCATGCATAACTGTCGCTAGTCAATGTTCCAGCCTCCAGTTGCCTTGGTAACCATCTAAGGTATTTTCCACCCTGTCATATGTCACTAAACGATATCCTGCACTCTCAGTTGTAGCTGATTCTCTCACCTGTATCAGACTTGAGAAAAGTTTATCCTGGGACCGCCCACTTTGTGTCACTAGCGGCGAGGTCATTGACTTTCTGTCGTCTCTGGTTGCCAAGGTGCTGCAAATCACTTCCTGTGTGGACGTCCCTTAATTACTGAACAATGTGTCTATAAAAAACAACAACTTACTTTTATTGATATTTCCAGCAGGCTTAACAGACCAGATTTACTCGTGTAAGATTTTGATTGGAGGAATTTTCCTTTTCTTGAAGCATTTTGACACTAAGTTTTGCTGCCTTGATGCCTCTGCTGCAGAATACTTCTTCCACGTTGCCAAACTGAACCAGCTCCTGGTGCTGAGTCAACAGCTAGAAGAGGATTTGAGGCACCTTGGAAGTCATAAGTACATTGCTCACCAGCTCTCAGTTATATACGTAAGAAGAATGAACCTCTTTTTAGCTGTGCCCTTTACAGATTTTCATGTGTGCATTTTTTTTTTCATTCCACTAAAATTCGCAGTGTGTGTTTTATTTTAATATCTCTGCTTTGCAGCAAGTCCTCAGCTCTTTCAGGGGAATTCAGGTCTTCTCAGAAATAAAGAAGGATATTGAGGCCAACTTCAAACAGATGAAACAGTCTCTGGTGGTAGAGGAAGGCTCTAGGCATGAGCCTCAGCTGGCTGCTCATTATATCAACTGGTGGGTTTAGACTCAAATAATTAGCTGGGGATAAGGTGATGATTAATTCAGCAACAGTCTGATGGTAAACATGTTCTGTTCTCTGTGCAGGATATTAGAAATAACTCAAAGCTTAACATCACTGATACTGTCACTGCCAGACGAGCTAACAGAAGACGTTCACCAGGCCGTGACCTTCATGTCTCAGTTCCTGTCCTGACTCTCCTTAAGGAACATCTCTGTATCTATGAATCCTTCTCCAGGGCTCTCCTGCTTCAAAATGAACTGATTATGTTATGATCATGAAAAGGTGCTACAAAATACAATTCTACTGAATAATAGTGGGGTTGGATAGCCTACTTATTTTACTTATACTTTACTTACTTACTTATTAGTCCCTGTGGTGAGTCAGTTGGTTGGAACTGAATGTAAACTTACTGAATCCCTTCTTGCACTACTGTTAACTTTTTTAACTTAGAGCAGAATAATAAAATTAAATGCAATGAACCCAAGTTGAATGGCATGTTTGCTCTTTGTGGCTCTTAAACTCATGGATGCATGCACCTATAAGGCTAGAACCTACAAAAGACCTCCAGTGGGCCACTAATGTGCATATTTGTGACTTAACTGTCAGAAGCAGACTCCTTGATGGTGGCATGAGGGTCTGTCATAGTGGGACCTAAGCTCATAGCCCACCCCTGTGCAGTTCATTTGACATTCTCCCGAGAACACCGGAACTGGCCGGTTCACCACTGGCGCCCCACTTTCTTCACAAATGGGAGCAGGTTTCCACAGAGTACATGTGACAGACGTGAAAGAGTGTGGAGATGCCGTGGCCAATGTTACATTGCTTACATCATCATCCAGCATAACGGGTTTGGCAGTGGACCATGTGCTCTCCATGTGCTCACCGACAGTACCCTGGGTGCTGTTTGGGGATGAAATCCTTAGAACCACTGTCAGATCTTCTGCTGATGCAGTGGGCCCTGGGTTCCTCCTACTGTGGGGTAATGCCATGCAAGTGGGTGTACGCAGTTCCTGGGTGATGAAGACACTGATGCCACTGACTGGTCCTCACGTTCCTGAGTCTTGAATCAGATTGAGAACCTCTGAGATGTTATTTATTAATGCTACCAATAGTGTAGCAGACTGTACAGGAGCTTGCTGATCTAGGGTATGGGAGACCACCAGGACAGCAATTGCTGTCTAATTAGGAGGATGTCCAGACACTTTTGGGACTTGTGGGGGCCATACACACTGCTGAGCCACATTATGATGCACGCTGGATCAGCGTGCAATTTCAATTTTTAAACTTTGACTTTTGGTATATTTTTTAATCCAGCCCTCAAAAGGTTGATAATTTTTTGTTTCCACTGACTGTTGTTAAATTATTTTGTTTGCAACAACTTATACAACAATAAAGATTTCAGATTTGAAGATTTCATTCATCAAACTCAAATGTGTCATTTAAGTCTTCCTTTAATTTTTTTTGCAGCAGCAGCAGCAGTGTAGTTAAAATTGCTATAACATAGTACTGTGCACCAGTAAAATTCTGAAATAGATTTTGGCACAGCTGGGGAAATAATTATTCTATTCCTTGCTGAATTTGTAAGTTTGCTCACTCACAAAGAAATTAAGCATATCAACCAAAAAAATCGAGAAAGAACACATTAAAGTCCCCGATGTCTCATTTAATTAAATTGTTTTTTAAATGACCACAAAATCACTACAAAGTAACAAAATTAACCATTTTAAATGCTACAACTGTTTTATTAGCAACATGAAAATTAAAAAGAGGAAAATCTTTTTAATTCGGTTCAAAATACCACAGACGTCAAATGTGTGAACCAGCACTTGTATAAAAGCATGTTTTCTACAGTCATTGGTGTAAGCTGAGAAATTTTTATCTTTTTAAATATCATGCCACATTCCATAACTAATTAGGTTAATTGGCAACAGGTAAGTAATGTGAGCTGTTAAAAAAAGAGCATGACTCAAAGGAGGGTTGAAATCCTATCCCGAGCAAGAGTGGGAGGACAACATCTGCTCTCCCGAGGACCCAAATACTTGCAAAGCCTTGTAAGAAGAGCTTTTCTTTTTTTTTTTTTCTTTTTTTTTTTATAAATGTGGTGCCGGCTTCAAATTAATAAACAATACAGTACAACTATTTTCAGTTACACATAAGCTTTAAATTATTGCATTCTGCTTTTGATTTGCACTTAACTTTTTTGGAAACATGGTCGTAGCAATGCCAAGTGAAAAGGTTGTGAGAATTTGACAGTAATGCTGCATCGATTTCACTTTGGAGCAGCGATCCAACGAGGCAGCGTGATGCCAGAAACGTGAAAGTTGGACGACTGCACCCATCAATAATTAAGCTTATTAATTACTTCTGTGCTCTCCAGCTACTACGTGTCATCAGATCTGCAGTGAGGAAGGTTATCGTGCTCACTGGCATACTTTATGGACATGCTGTTAGTTGCACCTCAGCTTTTGTGCTAAGACAGAAATACAATATTATTATGTGTACAGGTTAATTGTCTATTGTAGAGCATTAAAAAGAAACAAAGATAAGATAAAACTTTAATGATCCCACAACAGGGAAATTTGTGCATTACAGCAACTCAGTACAGAGAAGAATGAAAGGATGAATAAATTAAAATAAAACAAATGAAATAAAGGATAGTGCATTTTGTCTGTTTCTGGCAAATGAATTGAACTCAAACATGAGTGAAAAGATGTAATTTGATCCCATAACTGTTAAAAAAAGATGTATAAACACATAGTATATGTCCACAATTCACAAGAATCCATATTCCTCCTAAAGTATTGGTCAGATTTTAAAGAAAGTGTCACCCAACAATGACCTAAAGGGACTTCACTTAAACTGTATTCAAGGTAATGGTTAAGGTCACATTTGTCATCGCAAAATAACCTGGAATATGTCACGAGCCAGATGAGCTAGTGGATCTATATAGTGGATATTCTGACTTTGCCAGACCAAGATTTCTCCATTTTTGTTTAGACAAAAGTTACCCAGATTACAAGTGCAAAATATTTAGGACTAACAGACAAAGCCGAGTTTTTAAACACTCACTAGGAATATACCAATCAGCGCAGCAGTGACGTGCGGTCAGTGTCATCATGACAAGTAAAATACTAACAATGATAAGAGAAAATACATTTGACCACTTGACTGTTCTATAAAACTGTTTTATAAACTGTTTTCTGAATTACTTCAACACGCTAATGGTCAAAATCGTGGAATTTACGCACGGCCTGTTCAAACACAAGGAAGTAATGCGGGGTGAGCCAGTGCAGTGCTGTGGCTCACCTCTGGTGGCGCTGTGTCACATACAATAAATGAAGCACGCGGTTGGCGCATGCCCATTGCTGTCTCTCTTTATATCGCCAAAATACACGTTTGATTACACATGTGCTACACATGCGGATGTTCCGCAGTCTGCCTGATATGTTGAATGAATGTGTGTGCCATGTTTATTCTTTGTAATCGGTCTTGTGCACGGTGCAAATGCCCGGTGAAAATATACAGAGGCAGAAAGTGTCGTGCCGCACCGATAGGGAGCAGTGTTGCAACAGTGCTGCCCCAGTAGTGAGAAGGATAGGCGCACGTAAGATAGGCGCAGGTAAGATCATCTGTTATTTATTTATTTTTTAAAAAAAAAAGTGAGGACCCCCCCCCAAAAAAAATAGTTTGACCTTACATTTAATATTTATTTTTTCTTGCCATCATTGTTGAACAGTATGGAGTTGATCAAAGAATAATGAATCATTAGCATAATTGATATTGAAATATAAGCTTCTATTTTGGGTTCATGTGAACATCCAACTCCAGATGAGTCAGTGCCGTTCTCGTCACAAACATCACCGCACGTCACTGCAGCGCAAATACAGAGAGGGTCAATCACGTAGAGAACAATCAGCTCATACCTTTTAAATAGAAACTGACTTGCAGCAGGAGCTCAAACTTTCAATAGACTGCTTTACACTTAGTATCTTAAACTTTTCACTGAACACGAGCTACTACAACACAAAAGTGGTTAAACTGTGCAGACATTAGCTTTTGACTGACTTTTGGTCTCTGATGGAGTCCTATTTTCAGCATTTAGCTGCAGCAGTTTTTATTCTCTCCGTGTTTATACACCACTCTGCATTTAATCATTAGTTATTATTAATCTCTGGCTCTCCTTCCTTTTTGTCCTGTCTCCCTCCCTGATCCTGGTTCTACTGGAGGTTTCTTCCTGTTAAAAGGGAGTTTTTCCTTCCCACTGTCGTCTGATTGTTAGGTTCTTCTGTAATTATTGTAGGATCTTTACCTTACAATATAAAGCGCCTTGAGGTGTCTGTTTTGCTTGGCGCTATATCCCTCTTTATTTTTTCCCTGAAGGGGACTTATCTTACTCATGTGTCAATAATCAGGTTTTTGTTGTGTGCCTGGCTGAGAGGCAAGTGGGCGCACCCATGCAACCCTGCTTTCATAGTATCGGTGCTCAAATTGGGCCAAGGCGTTCGCCTAAGACGAGTAAATGGTTCCCCCTGCTGGTCAACTCATGCAAACTCTTAAAAATCAGAAAATGCCAAGATATCTCCCTCCTGAATTACCAGCTGGTTAATTAAATTACACAGAAAGCGCATTTGGGACCGGGGTGTGCAAAGAGATAGTACATTAAAAATCTCAGCAGGAGCAGCAATGCAACACACAGTGTTGCATTATTGCGTAGTGGCTGGATGTAAAGGCACAACCTTCCTGTTACTCGCTAAAAGTTGGTACGTCGATGAGTTGCTTCCTTACAGATGTTTACAAAGCTGCCGCATGAACAAAACCACACCGTGCGAAACCCGTCTGTCACAGCCGCCAGTGGAGGACGGGGAGACTCAAGTCAGATTGACGTTTCCCAACAGCCAATCACATAATTCTATTTGGGGTCGTTAGCCAATCAGGACCTGTTAGGCTGTCCGGCAACTTGACTGTGAGAGCTGGGGGCAAAGACGGAGGATATCGGTGGAAGTATTTGAACTAAATCAGTCTGACAGGCTTCGTATTGAAGGACATGCATTCATAAACATCGCGGGGGATGCGTTTGTGCAAATAGGGTAAGTTTGA
Source organism: Andinoacara biseriatus (assembly GCA_015108635.1). Lineage (NCBI taxonomy): Eukaryota > Metazoa > Chordata > Actinopteri > Cichliformes > Cichlidae > Andinoacara > Andinoacara biseriatus. The sequence continues at coordinate 29,610 of VUQJ01008403.1, read as the reverse complement.
AAAGTTTAGCAGCGACCTCTCCGTCTCTGTGCTTGTTATATTCTGTAAACCGACGAGGCTAGTCCTGGAATTATTACTCATAATTTTTGTTGTTGTAATAAAGGAAAGTGCACTGTTCAGCTTTCATGGGGCCAATCAGTCAGTATGCCGAAGTGCCGAAGTGTCAGTATGCTGTCAAATCAGTTTAATGCAAAATGTGGGCTTCATGTTGATGAAGCATGATCAAGCACAGAAGCTTTGATACCATGTTGCAGAGACCAGATGCAGAGACACACACCTGATGCAGAGACACACACCTGAGCCCCGTGTGAAGATCTGAGGAGGACATGATACCAGAGGCCACAGCAGCAGCTGCATCCAGGTCCTCAGGGCAGAAGTAAGTTACCAAAAATGTCCTCTCACATCTCATTAGTTGCCAGTCTTTTAATCTTTTTAATCGTCTTTTAATTCCCATTTTCCCTTCGTGCAATCCGTTCTCCTGACTTGACTTCACAGTAAGAACTCTCGTGATGAGGCGAACACATCTGAAGCCATCAGTCACTCAGAGGACTCTGGGAATGAGAATAGACAAAAGAGTGCGGTAGGTGTTATCCTGTGATGCTCGTGCAGACTGTTTTCTGCAGAGCAGTAGGAGAAGAGCAGCAGGCTCGCACAAGAAAAACTCCTCCTCCTTCTTCTTCTTCTTCTTCTTCTTCTTGCAGCTGCTCCCTTTAGGGGTCGCCGCAGCAGATCCTCGTCCTCCATCCCACCCTTTCATCCTCCTCTGCCACACCAATCCTATGCATGTCCTCCTTCACTACATCCACAAATCTTTTCTGCAGTCTTCCTCATTTTCTTCTCCCTGGCAGCTCCACCTTTAACCTCCTTTGTCCAGTATATTCATCATCCATTCCATATCTTTAGGTTGGAATAAACTGGGAATTTAAAGATGCCACAGTGGGCTCTGTCTATTAAATTTTCCATTTGTCACTATTGCTCAGACTTACAAAACAGCTGATTAATAAAGCTGCAAATGTTGTCATTCAAAGGCAAAAACCTTTCAATTAATTAGTAATAAGTGTGAAGGAGTCAATGATTTTCATTCTACCTTGACTGACTCTCTTTGAAACGGCACCTTTATAACAGATTTTTTTCTTCAGAAATCAGAGCAAATTATTTCGGTCGCCTACATTTTCTTGTTTACTGGTCACGTTTTCAAATCCCACAGAGACGAAGGAAAAGAGTGCACGAGGGCTCCGAGAATGTCAAGTGCAAAAGTCCCAAAGCCAGCTGCAGCGGCGCTAGGAGAGCAAGAAGAGGACACTGCAAACAGAAGCACGTGGAGGCCGTCACCTTGTTTGAGGTGATCACCATGGGCAGGAGTGCCATGCAGGTATGATCAGCAGTGGAATGTCTAAACTGTGATGCCTCCATATTGGATCACTTTGTTGAATTTAAAAGGGAAAACTGTTCATAATCCCTGCTATCTGTCAGAGCTCCTGATTTCTATCTGGTTCTTCAGATATTCAGCAAATGAATTGTTATAACAGGCTATAAATATCACATTTCCTAAGTGTGAAAACAGCTGAGGTTTCTCAATGGCATAAGACAGTATTATGACTCACTGGCTCCTCTGTGCTGCAGGCGGTGATAGATGACTGGATTGAGGCGTATGTGACAGACAGAGACTCCTCTCTCCTTGACCTCATCAGCTTCTTCATCCAGTGTTCTGGGTGCAAAGGCAAGCAGATATGTACAAAAACCTGCCAACACACAAACATATGTAGAATACCAACAACTGGCTTTATATGTATTTATTTTTGTTTTAGGTGTTGTCACAGCAGAGATGTGTCAGAGCAAAGAAGACAGCGAGATCATGAGTAAGATGGTCGAGGAGCTGGACGAGGTAAGAGGATTTCAGCCTGGCGCTCTTTTATGTTAATATTTTAAGCACGTTTTAGCATTCTTTGGAGGAAATGTGTTTTTGTGTGTTTCAGGCTGCTGGTCTGCAGTATAAGAAGTTTCTGGCTTTTCCATGGATCCTCACAGTCACGTGGCCCATGGATACAGTCAGTACCCACTCACTGCACTTTCTTCAGTGGTTCATGGCAGAGATGGCCAGTTAATCTAAAAATTTTAAAAGAACTTTAATCACACAGTGAAAAACTAAGTACACCCCAGGGTTCAGTAGTTTTTAGAACCACCTTTAGCAGCAATATATTGTAATTATTTTTCTGTATGATCTTATCAGTCTCTCACATCACTGTGGAGGAATTTTTGTCCCACTCTTCTTTACAGCGTTGCTTCAATCTATTGAGGTTTGAGGGTACTCGTTCATGTTCAGCTCTCTTAAGGCCCCACAACAGCGTTTCAGTGAGGTTGAGGTCTGGGCCATTGCAGCACCTTAATCCTTTTCATTTTCAGCCATTCTGTTGTAGATTTGCTGTCATGCTTGTGATCATTGTCCTGTTGCATGAACCAGTTTCAGCCAAACTTTAGCTGTCGAACAGATGGCCTCACATTTGACTCTAGAAAACGCTGGTACACAGAGTGACTGCAAGGCGTCTGTTTCCTGTTGCTGCATAACAAGCCAGAATCATCACTCCTCCATCAGTTTGCTTAACAGTTGGTATGAGGTGTCTGTGCTGGTATGCACATGATTTTGTGTGTGTTTGTTTGGTTTTCTCCAGAGATGGTGCTGTGCATTATGTCCAAACATCTCCACTTTGGTCTTGTCTGTCCAAATGACATTGTTCCAGAAGTCCTGCAGTTTGTTTAGATACAACTTTGCAAACCTAAGCTGTGCTTCGAATTTGACATTACACCAGTATTGAAGGCACTTGATTGGCTCCCAGTGTAATATAGAATTACCTTTAAAATACTTTTATTAGTTCTCAAAGCTCTTAAAACCCCCAAGTATATTATTGACTTGCTCACTGTTTACAGCCCAGTCAGACCTCTCAGGTTATCAAGTGCAGATCTTTTATCTGTTCCTAGAATTAGATCTAAGTGTGCTTAAGCTGCTTTCAGCTATTGTGGAAATGATGTGCTATATAAATAAAATTGCAGTTGCCATTTTCCTTTTAGAGAGAGGCTTCTCTTGTTGTTCCTCACATGGCTGACTGCTGTTTTTTCAAATGTAGGAATTTTTCAGGTATTTGTACATTGTTGGATGCTTAGGATTCAGATAGACACTGACAGCAAACCTGCAGAAAGTGGAAGTTTTCACTCTGGTGTATTCAGTTCAGTGCTGCAGTGCATTTGTTTACATGTGCTAAGTGACTGAACTGTTTTGCAGTGTTTACATGTCACTCAGTTACTTTCATTTTCACTTATAATTCCTTATAATTATAATTGTGCCACCAGAGCGGCAGGGTGGGGTTACAGTTGTGGTCAGGAGTTTACACACACTCATTACAGACATGAATATCATGGTAATTTTTAAAAAAAAATTTTTTATCAAGAGATTATACAAAGCAGTTCACATTATATGCATTTTGCATAGCTTACATAACTTCTCCAACTCTTCTTTTTTGAACATATAGAACACACAAACAACAGAAGAGAAAAAGAGAAAAATAATAATAATAAAAAATAAATAAAAAAGAAAGAAGGAAAAAAAAAGGGGGGGCTTAAAGAAAAAAGTATTTTACCTATGCTTTTAGTTTAGT
>VUQJ01008401.1:16257-29006 GCA_015108635.1 Andinoacara biseriatus | reverse complement strand
ACTTCAAAATAAATTTTGGCAAACTTTCAGTATTTGTATTTTTAGCCTGTGTGAAAACTTGGGTTTCGCCTAGTTTCCTCTGCTCAGGACACTCTGTATTCATGAAAAATAATGATGTGGATTCAAGCGTTCACATCTCGCTCTATCAATGATGTCTGCAATTTCCTGAATTAGAGTCAACACATCTACTTTCGTCAGATCTCGCTGCTGAGATGATATGCGATTAGTGAGGACGTGATGTACCAGCATCTCTCTGTTGACACCATGACATAAAACCACGAGCCTACTTTTCAATAAGGGTCTTAAATAAATAAACCAAAGCTCACAAATGAGTCAGAATGAGTCAGAAGTTCATTTCACGTATAGCTGAGTAAACCCACATTACAGATGATCAAGGTTCTTCTTTTCACGTCTTAGACCACAGAATACAAACAGCGCTTCTCTCTTTACGTAGGTAACCCCTCACTGTTACGATAAAGAGACATTACTGCATTTATTGTCAAAACACGGAACATCCATGTTAAGGCTCTAAAGTTGCCACATAAACACAGCAGATCATCACGCTGGCTAAAACAAAATGTCCTTGTGCCAATAAATGACATAATCTAAAGGACATTAAACTTGGGCATAAAAGCCTTTTGGTGATTCACTTGTTCCTTCAATGATGCTGCTTGGTCATCCTGAATGAGGTGATCCTCACTGTTGGAAGCTGACATTTGTGAAGAAACTTTGTTACTGTTGAAACACCATTCAAAAGCAGCGAAGAAAGCCAATACATTCTCAATTTCTAGAAAAGATCAAACCCAGAACCTCCCTAACAGGTATCACGAGGGGAATATAAGGACTCACTATCCTGCTGCTTGGAAAAAACCCTAAAAGACCAAATGCACATTAATCCATAGCTTAAAATAGTTCCTAACAAATAAACAATTCTGTTTTTGAGGAAAGCTGACTATCTAGTACAGTGTCCAGCTGCTGCAGAGATTTACATGTCTCAAATGAAATTATGTACATGCAGTTTGGTTTTAAATATCCCGATCATTAAAAAATAAATGAGAGAAAAATAAGCACAGTATTATTTTTCCTTTTCATTGGATTTATTACCTTAAAAAGACAGGAAAACACCAGTTTTGTACTTTAACTTACTTGTGGTTTGCTATAAAAGAAACAACATGCACATTCTGAGACTACAGGATACTTTTGTAGATGGTGCAATCTACAGTAGCCATAAAGTGCAACACACCCTCACACTGGTGACTAACCCTGCAGTACTGCAGTACAGTTAGTCAAGCCTTTACAAGCTGTTGCAATGCGGGTTTTGGTAATGAAGACAGCGAGTAAGTAAAGCATCCAAAGAAGAAGACGATACTTTGACCTCTGCTCACACAACCCACATACACGGGTCATCGAGACGCTTTGAGAGTTTTGTAACTTCTTTTTGTGTGGTAAATTCATTCTGTCATCGCAACACATCTGTAATCTTTGGGAAAGATTGACAGAAACTATGACTTCCAGTTTGAATGTGCTGATGACCTTCATAAATCTGTTCATTATTTCCGCATTTACATTTAGTATACAGCTCTATGAAAACACGAAGGATTAGTTGAAACAAACATCCGCCTTGGTGGTTCCCATCGAACAATCAGTAGTTGAAATCCCATTTACAAATGGAAGCGGCCAGTGTACGAGGCAGCTGTGGCTCAAGAGCAGGGGTGGGCAAGTAATTTTCTCTAGTTATCTACAGGAGAAACTGGGACTGTTGTGAAGGGCCACAGCAATAAGTCAAACTCAATTCTGCTCAATATGAACTTTCTCTCTTTATAAACTGCTACTGGTAAAAGTAATTGTTACAATTAGGCCCTAATTGTAGCTCCTTTGGGAAAATTAACTGCCCACCCTTGTTTAAGAGGTTGAGTGGGTCATCTGCTATTTGCAAGGTTGGTGGTACAGATGCCAAAGCATCCTTGGACAAGCCCGTACTGCTCTTGATGGCACAGATTAAAGCCCTGTGTGAAAGGGTGAGCGAAGATTGTGGTTAAAAAGTGCTCCGAGTACTCAGTTAAAGTAGCAAGCTGCTATATAAGTACCAGTCCATATTCATCTGTTGTGTTACATTACTTTTGTGTCTTCAAAGGTAGTGTTTTCAAGTTCAAGTTTTTTTTTAATTTAGATGGGGCGAAACCAACAGACAATAAATCAAAACAACAAAATTGGAATCAGCCAATCTGTAATTTTAGCATCTTTCTTAGCCTAAAAATTTAACAATGCATCCCAATCAATAAAAAGAACACATTTATACCAACCATTTTGACAATCATTTGAATTCTCTCACAAAATTAAACAGAACAAAAATCTAATGTTTTTCTTCAACATATCTGCTAATTTTAGCTTCAAAAAATATTCTGAGATGAAATAAGTGTTTACATAGGAAGTGACAGTAGGATGTGATGATGCATTTAATGTGAGGAATACGATATCTGCAAAAGTAACAGATAATCTATTCAGAGTTTTTTTGCATGTGTCTAGAACTCTGCGGTCGAGTTTGTAAGCTGCAGTTCTGGGAAAGGACGAGCAGAGAATGCAAGTTCATTTGTTTATATGGTGCAATTTTTCTTTTCCTCAACAGATGAAAAGGTATAAAACCATCACTCAGAAATGGATTAAATGATTGAGTATTCCAAATGAGGAATTTGTGCTTATAATATGATTAGGCTTATGTGAAGACTTAACTTTATGATCTGAGAAGTTGCGACCATGGGGGATTTCCATTCAAAATCTAAGGACTAACTCAGAATGTGTTGTAACTCAATGGCTTTGGCACAGTACTGCCCAGCAACTGGCCAACAGGATGTGGTGAGCAGTATGCAAATAGCACCTCAGTGCAAACACCTGTCATTTTTTTTTATTTGCGTGTGCTCTATGGACAGGTTTAAGATTCCTATAGAAAAGGTGTGGCGAACAGTTCAGGTTGCATATCAATAAAAGACTGAATGTAAACGACTGCAATCTGATTTCACTGACAGCTGCCAATGACTAAATGTTTTGATCCGTGTTTATGTACTGAATGGACAACACGTTAAGTTCGTAACCCAACCCAACCCAGACCATCACCTCTGTTTAGACTACCGCTGTGCTGACTCTCATGCTGATTGTGATCAGTCTCACGTCTTGCGAACCTGGTCGGTACATTTGCGCATGCGCAAAGAGAAGCCCACGCTAAAACTCCACAGGCATAGAGCATCACTGCAGCGACTAAACGAGAGCCAGCAATAAAAAACTGAATCCATTCATGCCAAATGTAACACAACATTGCGACAACTTTGGCTGCCTCAGTAACATGCGATGCCGGGCCAACTGTTAATTCATCTAGAGCTCACAGACAGCAGACCACCACCTCCACCTTCCCCTTCATATCCCCGCACAAAGAAGCGGAAGCCCCGTACTCACCTCCTGACATCGAAAGGCATGGTGTTTGTACGTTGGACAGGGGAGGTTAAACAACAAAGCTAAAAACAACAGAAGACCATACTATCTTCAACGCTACCGGTTGTTCATGGGTACCGGACTGACGTCAGCTTAAGGACGCTTTGCACAAACTGATTGGCTGAGAGGTACTTCCTGTTCACTATGATTCTTCTTCCTCTGAGTGACGCGTCCGCGATATAAGTGCATTAAAATATAATAAATAGCGAAAGAAGAATACATACAACTTAAGTTTAAAAAAAAAAACTTTATTGACTGAAAATGATGAAGTGTGCTCATTTTTTATGAAATAATTTGAATTATTAGGGTTTTTTAGGAGGGAAAAGTTGTGAATATCATGACAAAACTGAGCAATACACAGTGCACAAAACCGTAACTTAAGTCAGTATATTTATTATGTTTTTATTCCATTTTTTTGGTAACAACTGCATAGTGCATTTCTGCATGTACAAAGGGAGAACTATGAAAAAAATTCAAACTATTTGGTCTGGCACTCAAAGCACTTTCTATTACAAGTGCCATTTATACAGTTTTTAAAATATACACACACAAGCTCTTTTATCTAGTATTCACACTCCACTGGTTCATGATGTATGGCCTGCAGGGGGCGGGGATTGATCCACAAACCTTCTGGTTGGTAGACAACCAACTCCACCACCTGACCTACAACCACCCCTAAACACTTGAACTCTTACTTGTGGAGTTTTTTTCTCCGCTATTTATTACTACAAGCCTCACTCACATAAGTAGCTTTTTCCACGCCTAAATGCTTTGAACCTAACATTCACTCACTCAGATTGATGCATTAGGGGCAATTCGGGGTTTGGTATCTTGCCCAACAATAGTTTGATATGTAGACTAGAGGAGCCAAAGACTGAATTGCTGACCTTTCAATTAGTAGCTCATATGCTGTACCTCCTGAGCCACAGCCACAGAATTTCCATGAAGGAAAATGGTTTCTTACCTGGGAATGAAAATTTATAGCTATAAAACATCTAAGCAGCTGTGGCTAAGGAGGTAGAGCGGGTCATCTGCTGACCAGAAGGTTGGTGGATAAGAACACTGGCCTCTCCAGTCCACATGTCAAAGTATCCTTAGGCAATATACTGAACACTGAGTTTTCCCCAGTGCCTTCATGTGAGCGTGAGTTAGAAAAAAATACTGAATGAATGTACATGACTTATTATTATTATTATCATTGTATACTGTATATTTCATAAAGTGTTATAAAGTGTAGACTGCCTTCTTGCCACAGCGGGTAGCTACATTTTTGATTTGGCATGATTTTACACCAGTGTGCCAATATTAAACCAGAAACCTTTCACTTGCTAAGCAGCCTGTGTTAACCACTACACCAATGGAGGCTTCTATGTGACATCAATCATATTGCTTTTGTAATGAAACTAATAGAGGTATTATTGTGGTAACATCTAATCCCCACAGCAACTCCAAACACATCAACTGCACTGTTTGGCAAGTAAACAAAAGCCTGTATAATAATTGACCAACACTGATTACACTTCCCATGCAAAAAGGTTACCAAGAAAGAAGACGACTGATATGTAGTAAAATCAGCTTTTAAGCAAAGCAGCCTTTGCCTTCATCATGCCCCCGTGTTCAAAAAATGAAAGGAGAGCAAATATATTTTTGCAATAATGCTGCTTATGTGTTTCATTCACATCCACTGTGATCGTATATAAGTATTTAACCGACCACATTAACGCCAAAAACCAGAAACAGAGAGCGCTCTACATCACGCTGGTGTGGTTGAGAAATCCATCTGTCACCCCCCCAAAAGCCACCAAATCGATCAGTTAAGGTTTTTCCCACTGTAGGTATCAAGAAACTAAATATTTTCAGCTCAAAGGAGAATGATCTGTTTCTGAGACACTAGAAGAGAGGGTAGGCCCTGTATTTTCCAAGTGATGTCTCAAATGTAGTCCATAGTGACAATGACAGTAATCAGGCAGGGATGCCAGAAAGTGACAGAGCGGTCTGACCACAGGAAATGCCTGTCTGTCGTCTTTTGTTTCACTTCCCTTTCTGGATGTGAACTCTGGTTGGTTACAGTCTGTTCTTGTGGGAAGGAAGAGCAAAGCAACAGTTAAGCCTCTATTTTCAGAGCTAATTTTTTATATTTTCTCACTCTCTCTCTCTCTCTCTCTCTCTCTCCCTTTCTCACACACACACACACACACACACACACACACACACACACACCCAAGTCCAGTGTTCTGGTCATCATGACCAAAAAGAAATCAGATACAATCACACCAGTTTGAAATCTGTCATTTCTTGGTTTTCGTTTCAACCTCAGCTACATACAAAGTGAGTCACGGGTCCCTTATTCATCCCCCAACTGAATACCTGTACTCAGTACACAAATGACAACCATACCCATTTTCAAATGCTCAACTTCCTGATGTAGCATGGCTGCAACACAATTGTCTTAATAAAACAAAACAAATCAAAAAACATCCACATCCTGACATACAAGCACCCGCCTTTGTAGTAGTTCCTACTGTATCCTCAGGGCCTCATTTTGATGTGATGACACATAATACAGCCGCTCATACAGACTCAAAAGAACCGAACAAAACCAGCCTAACTGAAATATGAAACTTGGCTTTTGCCAGTAAAACCTTCAGTAAAATTTGGGAGGAATATTTTGTAAATCAGTTATAAGCTATCTGTGAATAACTGGAAGGAACATGATAATGTTTTAAGGGAAAAAGTGAACACTTTCTACTTCAATGAAGTACAGAATTGATTTACAGGGTTATTTTTGTTCGAGGTGTCACCTCTTCACCTCTTCATCGGGTGTTCTCTGTGTCTGTCTTAACCGTAAAACGTGTTACTGCACAACTTGAAGGAAAGCGGATTTGCTGTGAGAACGCGGTGTTTGGGTACAGACTGTCCCTACATCCTTGTGTTGTGTGTAACATTCCTGCTTTGTGGCAAGCTCGCAAACTCGCACTCGTGCGAGATGAGTCACATCTCGCACGAGTGCGAGGTTAAACCGGCTGGAGAGTTTTTACACTCAGTTGCGACTGGTTACGTTCCCGTCCTATAGGCTGCCCCCCCCATGCTTTCTTGATAACACATGCATTTTTGTTCTTCGCTTGAAGTCAAACGGAGGACCAGAAACACGGCAGGTGTGAACTCACCGAGCCTGAAAATCCGCACTCGAGTCAGGTTACAGTAAAGTCAGAATGACCTGTCTGATGTCATGTCAGCTTAAAACTAATATTAAGTAAAGAAAAAAATATATATATAGACACACACACATATATTTATGTTGGAAATATAATAACCTCATATTTACTGTATAAGTGACTATTGCTCTCAAATATGATTCCTAATAAAGTTTAATGTCGCAGTACCACATGTTTACCTCTGCTTAGTAAACATTTGTTTCACAACCAAGCAGCCGTGACGTTTCTCTGATGTTCAGTTTCGAGACTTTAAGAAAGTCCTTGTCAACAGATATGTGGTCTCCAACAACAGTGATCTTCCAGCTTCCTTATTATGAAACGGCAGTGATGTCCGCTCTGAGTCAGCAAACCACAGCGACAAATGAAAAGGGTTTCCCACAGTTTTTTTTTTTGTTTGTTTGTTTAATTTTGGTTTGTTTTGAGCGAGGTGTTCAACATTTCATGCATCATTTTCAATTTAGGTCGCAAATAAAACAAAAGTAGCAGGTCGAGAGATCTCCATCTGCTGTTGTCTTCCTGGCAATCCAGTGTTTTGTTTCTCAGTATTGTGGAAATTTACTGGACTTCAGATTTCTATACAGCGATTAACTTTTATGGTTAGCCGTTGCTCTCGGGGTATTGAACACTATGCACCACTGACTAATAAAAACAAAGTATAAACTTTTATGGCGCCCACGGCAGATATCTATTTATTATCTTGTTATTTGTCAACTCTCAGCTAAAGAGGCAAATTTGAAATCTAATTAAACACTAACATCATGGAAAAATTTGGAAAATTCCTTTTTTTCCTTGACATGCAGACTCTCAAATTAAGACTTTATGTTAACTAGAAATAAACAATAAAACCATGACTCCGGAAGTGCACGTTGAAATAAACAATCATAAGCTAGCTATTATAAATAATTGCTTAGAAGGACAAATATATGTGAAAATTCACAAATTGCTGTAAACTGATGTTAATAATGTTGTTAATTCAGTGATTTGGCAACCTAATGCAGCATTTATAACAGTGTGAAGTTGAAAATGAAAGAAAAAAAAAACACGTTTGGGGCTCACGGCTAAGCCGGTCAACATCGCGTGCCCGCGTACGTGCAGCACGCATGTACAGAAATGTCCTGCAGGAGCGCGAGTCCAGGTTTTGCCCCCGCTCACTCGCTACGGCCACGATGACGTTCGCGGTGTCGGCAGGGCCCCAAATAGGGGCGGTCCCCTGACGTCATTGCCTCTCATTCACAAGCTTTAGGCGTATATATAAGCGGTTCAGCCGCTCGCGAGTAGAAGCATTTACTTACTTCAACATTGATTTTTTTTAATTTAAGGAAAACAAAGCCTAGGCATACCGAATAGGCTCCACTAAAGAAGAAGAAAAAAACAGATTAGATAGTCTTAAAACTTTTTTCTTACGTGACTTTTTTTTTTAAATATATTAAACAAGCTAACCGGAACAAAGGACTCCGCGCTTCGAGGAGTAGTTGGACGAACAACATTTTTTCGAAGCAGCTTAAACTTCTGTGTTGTCTTCAGTTGTAACTTTGATGTTTTTGGATTTAACATTTCTACCCCGCCGTACTACTATGGTCATAATGGAGGTTCCCACCATCGACTGCGCGTCCCTCCGTACTTTGCTGGAGGGCGAAGTCCCGGGCTGCCTGGTGTTAGACTGCCGCTCTTTTCTATCCTTCAACTCCTCTCACATTTCGGGCTCCACCAACGTGCGCTTCAGCACCATAGTGCGCAGGAGAGCCAGGGGTGGTCTGGGACTTGAACACATCGTCCCCAACGAGGATACCAGGAACCGGCTCTTGTCCGGGGAATACCAGTCCGTGGTACTGCTCGACGATCGCAGTTTGGACTTAAGCCAGATAAAGAAGGACGGGACAATGATGCTTGCAGTTGCGGCCTTGTGTCGTCACCCCAGTGGTGCCAGCGTTTTTATCCTAAAAGGTAAGAAAACGCTTTGTGTGTGTGTATTAAGAGTCTCACACAGTTGTTTAACTGTATCCTGACAACGGGGTCAACAAATGCTGATTACACCTGTCACCATACCAGCTGGTGCTCGAGTAAACAATGTTCCAAAATAGCCCCATGAGCAGTTGTCACCTTTTTGGAGATCTATATTTAAATGTCTTTGTTGAGGCGTGTAATCTGACCATGGTGTATTTTTTAAAATCCTTTTTCCAGGTGGATTTGACAAATTTTCTACAGAGTATCCAGAAATGTGTACCAAGCCTTCCCCTCCACAGGGGCTTAGTTTGCCTCTAAGCTGCAGCCATCCTGACAGTGCAGGCACAAATGGTAGTCCTTGCAATACACCGCTGTATGACCAGGTTTGTATTTTATTATGTTTTGATTACATAGTCATAAAAACAAAGAAAAACACACCTTCTGGCCTAATTTCTGTTGTGCTGTTGTTCTTAAGGCTAATTTTTTGGTTCTTGTTGTTTTTTCTGTTTAGGGGGGTCCTGTGGAGATCTTGCCTTTCCTGTATCTTGGTAGTGCTTACCATGCCTCTAGAAAAGACATGCTGGACATGCTTGGCATCACCGCTCTAATCAATGTGTCTGCCAATTGCCCCAACCACTTTGAGGACTCCTTCCTCTACAAGAGCATCCCTGTCGAGGACAACCACAAAGCTGATATCAGCTCGTTTTTCAACGAGGCAATTGAGTTTATCGGTGAGTATGTCCGTCACATTGACACTCTTCACACGTCCTCGGTGCTAAATGGAAGCAGCTAAGCCTTGTGTGTTTAGATTTTTTTTTTTAAAAAGTTCCCTCCAAAACTGACCAGCTGGCTCGGCACAGGCTCCCCACTCCAGTACAATGTGGTTACATCACAGCCACCCCTCAGGCGTAGAAAATGGGATTCCCCTCCTTTTTTTTTTTTTTGATGAATTGCGACGCAGCAGCCCCAAACTAGTGGTGGGTACACTGACTGCGCTTGAATAGGCTCCCTCTGCACAGCTCTTTGTTCTGGCCTAACAAAAGGCAGTTTCTCCTCACTCAATGTCAGTTTTCCTCCCAGATCAATACCGCCAGCAGGGGTTTATCCCCCTCTTTTGTCCATTCAGTCTGGCTCCTTTGGTAGCAGCCCCCACGAGCTCGCACCCTGCACTGCTATTGACTGTTCCTGTGTTGTAACGAGGACTGTTAAATTAAAAAAGAAAATCAAAGCATTGCAAAGACTTTGGTGCTTTTGCTTTCCTGTAACAGGCAGAGTTTAGCCTGAATATAACCATGTAAGTGTATACAGTGCACTAAATTTTCTTTCCCTTTCTCTTTATCTCCCCAGACTCAGTGAGAAACAAAGGAGGCCGTGTGTTTGTTCACTGTCAAGCCGGCATCTCCCGCTCCGCCACCATTTGCCTCGCCTACCTCATGCGGACCAACCGCGTGAAGCTGGATGAGGCTTTTGAGTTTGTCAAGCAGCGCCGCAGCATCATCTCCCCCAACTTCAGCTTCATGGGTCAGCTCCTGCAGTTTGAGTCCCAAGTCCTTGCCTCGTCAACGTGCTCCTCAGAGGCGGGCAGTCCAGCTATTGGCAGCAACAGCACAGTATTTAATTTCCCCGTCTCCATCCCTGTACACACCTCTGCCAGCCAGCTCTCATTCCTCCACAGTCCCATCACCACGTCTCCCAGCTGCTGAAGAAGGGGTTGCCGGCGGAAACATTGTTTAGACTTGAACTGCAACTCACGTGTGACTTTGCTCAGAGCGCTTCACAAAACATGGTTCTGATTATTTTCCATTTATGGTGATGCTGGTATCACCTTAAAAATGGGCACTTATTGGTTTAGGGTCAGGTTGTTTGGCTTTGTGATCTGCTGGTCAAATCTCTGTAGCCTGGCTTCATCATTTCAAAGGGATGTTTCTGAACCACCCTCAGTCAGTATTGATGTTTAACCTCCTAAATGTGAAAATTATCCACACTTTTAGTCCTGAATTACTTGGCAAACAACTGATCAGATAGTTGTGTTTAGTCTTATGTTGGAAATCTTTTTATTCTTTATTCAAAGGACTGATTTTTCTTTTCCCATTAAGGCAACTGCTTCCGATAATCATAATCAAGAGAGAGAGAGAGAGAGAGCTATAACAGTTGTCTCAGAAATGTTGACTCATCCTCTCATATGTTCATTTGCTTTCGATACTGGTCAAAGAAAGCAATGTTAATCTACTCCCCAGCATGGCATGGAAGTCTCTCCTTACTTTGAACAATGAATGTATGCCCTTCTTTCTCGGAGTAGATGTGCAGAAAGTCTTCATGTTTAGATTTAGAGTTGAGTAGGTGGCCATTTTAAATGCTTATACTTGCCTTATGAGACATCATGGAGCCATGACGATCCTGACATATTGGGGAAGTTGACCGTGAAATACCTCATATATGTGTACTGTGTGCTATAGAACCCCATAAACTACTAAAATGGGGCCACATAGTCCTCCTTGACTGCATTCTGACATATTTATTAATGAAAGTAATATATATTTCTTTATTATATCTATTTTTGCAAGTATTTCTTTGAATGTTTTTATACAAATGAATAAATCTCATTTGACTTTTTTTTAAACACGATTGCAGCTCTGCTCTTTTTTCCCCATTTCATAAAATCTCATATCTTTCATAATGCAAATCAATGTCACATCTTTAATCAGAGTTCTCTACTCTAGACCACATGCTGATATATTCCAGTAACTGGAGGTTGCTGATGCAGAGAATTCAACAGAAAGATTCACACTCCTCAGCCACTTTATGTACATGTGTTAAACTTGTTAATGCAGATATCGAATCAGCTAAAGACATGGCAGCATCTCAAGGGTTAACAGAATGGTCCAAAACAGAAAAATATCCAGGGAGCGGCAGTTTTCTGGGCGAAAAAATGCCTTTTTGTGGTCAGACGAGAATGGCCAGATGAGCTGACAGGAAGGCAACATAACTCATTACAACCAAGGTATGCAGAAACCTCTAAACGCACAACACGTTAAACCTTGAAGCAGCAGAAGACCACACTGGGTGCCACTCCTGTTAGATAAGAACAGGAAACTGAGAATGCCGTTTGCACAGACTCGCCAAAATTGGACAACAGAAGATTGGAAAAATGCTGCTTGGTCTGATGAGTCTCAATTTCTGTTGTTTTGGTAAACAGCATGAAAGCATGGATCCATCATCCCTTCTGTCAAAGGTTCACGCTGTCTTTGGTGGTTTAATGGTGTGGGGGACAGTTTATTGGCACACTTTGAGCCCAGTACAACCAACATCATTTCAATGCCACAGCTTGCCTGAATATTGTTGCTGACCATGTCCATCCCTTTATGACCACAGTGTATCCATCTTCTGATGGCTGCTCACAGCAGGATGATACACCATGTTATAAAGCTCAGATCATCCCAGGCTCGTTTCTTGAACATGGCACTGAATTTACTGACCCTCTACAGTAACTGAATCCAGTAGAGCACCTTTGGGATGTGGTGGACTGAGAGATTTGTATCATGGACACAAACTGTGTGATGCTATTGTATCAGTTTTATAGTAAAATCTCTGAGGAATGCTTTCAGCACCTGCAGGTCCAACTGAGAACTAGCAGTGTGTGCCTAATAAAGTGTCTGGTGAGTGTATAACTAATTTACAAACACATTTGCTAGTGTAAGAAGGAGCCACAGTTTCCCAGTCCAGAAAATAATATTCTGTACTTGTGTTTGTGTATGGAACGTGTTTCAGCTAACCATCATTTTCATTTATTTCTCTCAATTTAGTCCCATCAAAATTTCAACAGATGGAAAAAGAGTTAAATAATGATTTTTTTGTTTTGTTTTGTTTTTTTTAGTTTGAAACTTTATTTTTGGTGCGTATGAAGACTGCGAAGAAGAGAAACATTTATATTGCACCTAAACAAAGCTGATAGGAAATGGTCAACTGACATGTTCAAAATATTTGTGTACCACCCTTCCCTGCTTTGTTCCATGTGATGGAATCCTCTATCTTATATCTGCATAAGGATTTCACCAAAATAAGAAACATGATGTCATGGCGTCGGCCATTGTTTGGGCCACACTCCCC
>VUQJ01008393.1:20072-35069 GCA_015108635.1 Andinoacara biseriatus | reverse complement strand
CTTATGTGGTTGAACATTCACAAATACTTACAAAGACAAACGTTTTCCAAGGAACAAGCGTTAGAGCACGTTTAACTTATGAGTGACTCTTTGCTGCTTCTCAGCCGAGAAACTAGCTTACTTTTTCCACGTCGGAGAAAAACGTCAAAGATGTACTATTGTGGCGAGAGCGCCACTCCGACACAAACTATCACAATAAAGATAGTACGATATACAGATATCTCACTCTGCTAAATTTTCAGAACACTTCCCTAAAAACAGTTTTTAGAATGAATTTAACCTATTTATTAATTAACTATGAACCGATTCTTTAACTTAACATAATGTCTTTACACTAAAGACATCACAATGCCTTTGCGTTCCCACAGCTGTAAATGCACAGCTTTGTGTGCTTGTTATAGAATTTGTGGATGAGCTCTTTTCTTTCTCAGCTAGTGATGGAATTTCCTAAATGACAAAATTTACCCTTAACTTGCGAGTAGATCCTATTACAGGGAAGTGTAGAGTAAGAAACATGCGTGACAAATATCATGTTTCATTCTCTGTCGTAATTACCCTGGATTCGTGCTGCGGAAGGAAAGAGAGGTGTGCTGCATTTGAGGGCTGTATTATCTGGGTTTCAGGCCATTTGCACAGTTTAGCCAAGATGTCAAATTATCATTTTAAAGCTGGGGAAATTTAAAAACTCTTATAGCAGAGAGCTCAATAAACCCAGCAGCCTGCTATAAACACTAATTCATTATACAAATCATTAAACTAATATCCATAGTTCTATACAAAAGTCTTGAGCCTCAGTATATATATATATATATATAAGGTAAAAAAAATTCTCATTAGTGATACTTTGACTCTTAAGCAGTTGGTTCATTCCTTGAGTTAGGTGTATTTTTCATGCGTGAATAATTCATGGGTCAGTGTTAAATTGCTTAACACACAAACAATAACAGAAGAAAAAAATAATCCCACATTCCTCTAAAAATGGTCATATACAAGGACTGGACTGAAAATTAGTGAAGAAACAGGAAAGATTTTCAGAAATGCCCGGAGAACTACTGCTTAAGACCACTTTAAATAATTACAAGAAAGTCTAGCTCATTGGAAGCAAAATATTAAGAAATGAGGTGTGACTCAAGACTTTTGCACATCACTGTAAATGTGACCATGTTTATTGTTGATCAGAAAACAGCAGTGGCAGCAAATTCTCCATACAATTGTCATTCTATGAACTGATCTGTCAGAGTACTGTCTTTAAATGATGGTGTGATACTTTGGCAAATGGAGGCTTCTGAATTATTTGATTTGAATAAGCATTCTGATTAAGTAGCTGCTCTGTACATGTAGTGGGCTGAGGGATGTGGACCAGTCAGTTCCCTGAGGGTAGAGGAGGTTTAAGCCTTCCTGGCTCCTTCTGCACTTTCCCATTGGCTGTCAGTTCTCATCCACATCCCCAGCTCCTTTAATTGCCTGATTTCCTGACCCAACGTTGAATACTTTGTACGCTGAGGGCTGGAGGTTATAATAATGACTTATAGTGACATGCATGGGGAAGACTCGCTCCCTCGGCTATTGCAGCTCTCACCAACCAACTGCAGCCCCATTACATTCCTCTTAATTTAATGCATAAATCCTCCCATTATTCTATAGAGGAGTTTTTCTCACAGATATTGGGCTTGGTGGGTGACACCAAAACTTTAAATTGAGATGAAACCATTACCAAATAAAGGGGAACACTTTTTTAATCCCTCCTCTGTGCAGATGGAGAAAAAAAAAGCATAAAAGCAAATTTATTTAGATTTTTTTAACAGAAAAACTGAGATTATCACTATTGTTATAATCACAATACCGATAGCATTCTATCTAAAATGTACTAATGTTTAAAGCATTGCAACAATACTCAAAACTAGTCATCTGGGGAGTTTCCGAGCTTATGGGGGCGATTGTTCATCACTGAGAAACTCAGATAGCTGGATGGGATGGCTCATAGCTTCTACAGTCCAAAGAAAATCCACTGCTTACCCTCACTTATTAGTGATCCTCCTGTGAGTGCACAAACAATCTGAGAGATGGAACAAGTGATTGACAGCAGCGTAGTACTTATAAATGTGATTCCGATGTGGAACTGCGTCTGTATAATCTGTTTCAGTTTACCACTGCCATCCTTCTGTTTAATTTGAATCTTTCAGCTGGTTAAAGTCCAAACTTATATTGCAGTAATTACAGCTCATCCTAACCAGGCCACAGAGCCAAAATATAACTTTCAAAGCAGATTAAAGTTGCTGCCTGTGCAGTGTTCACTGATGATTATTCCCCTCTGAACAATTTTAGACTAAAGGAATCAGCTGTCAAACATTTTACCAGTGATAACCGGTGGTAATTTTTCTCTTGCAGAGATACCAATTAGCTGGCCTATCAGAGCCCATGGCCTATCACACATTACAGGCAGTATAGGGGTCTCTATCATCTAGAAATAGAAATAGATTCATCCGGTTGGTCTTTATTGTTGCTATTCCTCCCAGACACGTTCTCTTTCTCTGACAGATCGGTTCAGGCTTTTTGTGGCTTTTGTTCCTCTCTTAGGAAGCAAGCCTGTCTCACACATTTACAAGTAGCTTGCGCATTGAGTATCATCAGGTAACACTGGAAGGAACAGTTTGACATTTGGGGAAATATGCTTACTCGCTTTCTTCCTAAGAGTCGAATAAGCGGATTACCCAAGCTGATAGCTGTGTAAATAAATCTCTAAAAAACAGTGAGGCAGGAAAATGTGTTTTGTGGTGGAAAAAAATGCAAATTTGCCAAAATGTCAAACAAGTCCATTAATCCCAGGGATTTAGAAAGTGACAAAGAGTGAAGATGCTTCATTGTGAAGAGGGATGCACAATGTTAGCATGAAAAGTGATCCTTTGGTTGCAACAGCTTCCTTGAGGCGTCATTGTAATGTGTTATCCCTGCTGCCCCAGGCCGCACCATTACAACCCTCTAACCGCAGAGCACAAACTGTTCCATCTTTTAAAGACAACAGCAAACACAGTTTATTGTTGCTAAGAGCAGCTGATAAATAAATATGGGATCAAATAAGTCTGTTTGCCAGAACTTGTAGCATGCATGGCTGTTCTTTCCCTTGCAATAGACCACATGCTGAGATCAGCAAATTTTTTTTGCTTATTTTTTTAGCAGCAGTGATGGTATTGGCCAGATTTTTTCCCCTCCATGTATTTATCTGTGCTCCTCTTTAAAATGAATGATACTAAGCCAAATAGAATAGAGAACTTATAGCTGGGACTGGCTGGAGCTTAAGATTCAAGAGTATATCACATGCGCTTTGTCCAGTCAGACTGCAGCTCTCACACTGTTTCAAAGCTTCAGTCATAAATACATTATCATGTATGAAAAATGACTGTCAGGTGCATGAAATAGGTGAATAACAAAGAGGCAAGAGCAGATTTTGCATGACTACAGTAATGGAAAATAGATAACAGTGCATTATTTAAAAAGATCCTTCGATTTGTGGACAATCATGTACACAGGAGACAGTTGTAAAATGAGGAAAGTTGCTTAAAGGTAAAATATGCAACCGTGGCTTGGTGCGTCTTTGCTACCAGCAAAGTCTTGTATGTGGACTGTATGTAATCCAAACATGTAACGCCCTGGTAAAGCAATGCTGAGTCTGGCAATGCCACAGCTAAGGTCAGTCAATAACTGGTTCAGTTGTTATGAAATTTGATCTGCTTCTTTTTCCATTCATTAAACCAGCAACACTGCCAAATCAAAATATAGATCTACATTTACTGAATACTATATTTATAATCTATATTTTATTATATATATTATACTATCTGAGAGCTAAAAATGCAAACCCACAAGGTTTGATGGAAATATGCTCCAAAAACCAGGAGAATCTGTGCAGATGCTGAGCTTCAATTACAGTATATCATCTCTGCGGGCTTTAAATTTTGTTTCGTATGGTCTTGATTGCAGAGGTGCAATCAGATTTAAAGTGCAACTTTAGACAAACTGATGCACATACAGATCTCAATCATAGACAGAGTTGTAACCATTTATAACAGACAGCTAAACACTGCCCATATTTCTGCAGACAAAAAAATCAGGCACAATATTAACATTCACTTACATGAAGTGGTCATAATCAGCCATGACCTTTAAAAACTGTCCCTTTATCCTGTTGGAATACTTTATGAATTTGTTTATCAACATCAGTGTTTATGCCTGGAGAGAAAGTATCAGGTTTACAATGAACACAAATTAGAACTTAAAAATGAGTCATCAACTCTTTACTGTTTGCCTGTGGATAACGTGACTCACTAATGCGGATGAGAGGAGCGTTGACCCTGGAGAAACTGTGCACAGTGTGCAGATACTGTACTCAGTGTTCACAGCATATTCACTGCCTTTTGCTCTGATTTGCTGGTGGTAAACTGACTCATCTTGCATTTTCTGGTTATCTGATAATTACTGTGTTTTGCAGTAGATGTGACACATAACAACAGGTACTGCATATTTTCTCTATAAACACATGAGTCACTGATATAGTGCTTAATGCTCGCTTTAGCGGGTCTCATTATGTCAGCTGGCATAATTTATGCCAGTGATTTTTTTGGCAGTGAATCTAGTTACGTTTCTATCGATTAGATGCACACAGCTGATTTTTAAAGTAGACTTTAGTGTGACGCTGAGAAGTAATGTATGCAGTTGCCAAGTCTTGTTGGGAATCCCCCATGAGAAAGAAAAACAAGAGAGTCAGGGAGGGAGAAGACAGGAAACTCAAAACTGAGAATAAATAGGTCCGCAGGACAAGTAGGCATTTAAACTTGTGGTAATATGAGCTGTAGTGCTGCTCATGGACTAAAAAAAAATGTACTTAAAAATGTACCTCCACATACAATATATTTATCTCCTACCTTTAGCCCACTATACTCACAAAAGAATATTTTCAAAAATCTTGCAGTGGCTTGATATATGCATATACATTTATCATTTTGTGATGCAGGCTACGCACTGATACTGCTTTTTGACTGTAGTCCTACTGTAAGTTGCCACCATGAGTGTATATAATGTACTTGGTTTCTGACTCAGATCCACCCCTCACTAACAAACAAACATGGCACCAAGCAAAATGGACATGTCTCAGTACAAAAAGAGCTTCCAACCAGTGGGTGATGTAATGGTGACTACAGCCATCTTTTATATACAGTCTATATCAGTTTACAGCATCCATAATGCACAGAGCTGCTTGGGCCATTTAAAATGATAGTAGTTTCAGGTTTAACAAACCACTAGTGAGGCAATAAAACAATCACAAATCAGTTATAACTGATTTTAGGCAGTTAAATCCAAATGAATTAACCTATTGCTCAACTTGTGTACATGTCAACTGTCTCATGTTTACTTACTCAAACACTTTAGTTATATAGCACTTTTCACAATCCATGTGACAAAGTGGTTCACAGCAGTAACCTAATAAAACAAAAGTGCATACGCAACTAAGAGGTCAGATGTGTACTGTAGCTGGGAGCGAGGCCATGTCGGGTTTTAAAGATAATCAATATATTTCAATCAATTCGGAAACAAACTGGCGCACAGAGTAAAAGTGCTAAAATTGCCCATAGATGTGAATGTGAGTGTGAATTGTTGTCTGTCTCTCTGTGTTAGCCTTATAACAGGCTGGCAAGTTGTCCAGGGTGTAACCCCCCCCGACCCTGAATTGGATAAGCAGAAAGAATGGATGGATGGATGTGATCCCGTCTCTTTGTTCTAGTTAAAAGCCTGGCAGCTGCAGTTGTTCAACAGATTTTCTGCTACAGCAAGTAAAAAGGCTGTCACAATAATCTATGTAAAAACATGTAAAATAGCCTATGTGTCTTAAAATAAAATTTTTTTAAAAAGATCAGATATCTGAAAGATGATTAACAAAAACATGACATCATTACTTTTGTAATACTTTGCTCGAAATTTAGGTTACTATCAAGAAAGATTTTTTTTTGGAACCAGTTTGAAATTTTCCAGGAAGGAGCGAGCTGAGCCCAGAATCTGTTCAGCAATAAGCCATACTTCTTTTTTTCAGCTGAAAAAGAACCTGTGTGACTAACTTCTCTGGGTCATTGTTGGATTTTGTGGCATCTGAGGCCTGAATGTAGTAAGAAGGTTAGCATCGGGGAGGATAATGTGGTGGTCAAGCAAAACAAATGAAAGGAATCCTCAGTTAGGACTGAAATATACACAAAGTTTTCCACACTTGCACTCCTGACACTTGCATCTGTGCATAGCGTCAGTCTCATTTTTAATCTGGTAACAATTTTCTAATGATGTCTGCACTAATCTATCTAAAGGCGGGTGGACACAAATTGCATTAAGTCCAATGTATCAACATTTCCTAAGAGAAGTTAGTGACCAGATTTTTGTATCAGTGTAACAAGCTGGCAACATTATTCGTTATGTATGTCAAGATGCTCAAAATAAGCCTCCTAATTACTTGCACAACCCCATTTACACTTTGCTCTTCCCACTCCCATGCACTGCTCTTCTGTGGCCAGCAAAGACAATGATGTGCTGTGCAGGGACACAGCAGACCCTGGATTAATTACGCAGAGGTAGGAGTCATCACTTCACAACTTCTAATTAACGGCAGATAAAAGGAGTGAGGAGAAGAAAGGGGTGACAGCAGAACGGATTTGGCATTAAACTGGCAGGATTTCCATTACAAGGAAGAGTGAGCACTGAGAACTGAGCACTACAGCTGTAATTCAGTTTGGGCTATTGTATTCAGGATTAATTCTAACACAAGCACAAACAACACCAGGCAAGCTGTTGTCTTGTTACATTGGCTATACAGCTCCACAGCACATGCATGCCATGCGTTTGAAACTCTGTGCCCCTCTGTATGAAATACCAAATCCTAATACTATTTCAAGCCCACTGGACCTGCACACTCATTTGCTCCTCTGCAGTCACCGCTTTTCCACCACTTTGGATGACACTGACAGCAAAGATGAGCAGCTGTGAAAGACAAAATAGGATTTTTTTTTTCCCCCCTTCTTCAAAGTGCTACAGCTGAACTGCAGCTCCACCCGTTCAATAAGCACAAGCCGGACTTCAGGAGCAGGTGTGTGATGATCTATGCATCCTCCTCAATTATGGATGTGATGTTACGCAAGAGGAGCTGCATCTACTGTACTGGAGATGGTAAAAAGACTAAAATACACTTGTTCAGAGGAGCTTTGCTTGCAGCACTTGGTCACAACCTAAAACTAGAAACATTCAATTCAACTTGTGCTTCTGAAATACAGTAGGGACATTGTTTTGAATGAGGACAGCAAATTTAAAATCTTTTGACTGCAGACCACTTAAATCATGCTGGACCAGAATAAAAATGTGTTCCTGATAAATTCCAAGAACTAGGACAAAAAAAAACTGTGTTAAAAATATATATACCTTATTTTAAATAAGGACAAACTGTCAGAAATGTCTCCTTCGCTGGATAGTGTGCTGGTTCATTTTACTGTTGATTTGCCAGTTTCTTTGGCTGACTGAGAGCTGAAGCAGGGTAATTTGCTGTTAAGTGCTGGTACTCCTGCAGACACAATATACCTGTGCTGCTTTGGTAATCTGTAAGACTCCAATATTCCCATTGTGGCAACATGTCAGATTTTGGCATTTGCTCCCTATGGATCTAACAGTTATCTCAAACTCATAAATACTGTACATTCCCCACTGTTACATAGTCCATTTACATAAAAAAATAAATATATCACAATGTTCAAGTCCTCTGGGCATTAAGGTTTTTTTTAGTGTGTTCTATGTTATGCATATCACTAAAACATGTAGCAGTGTTTTAATAATGAATGCACAGAGGAAGAAGAATAGTTCTCAGAGGAAACTGCAGGGTAATGAATGTTTACCTAAATACTGTTCTGCTGCCATCTCAATTTCTCTTCCCCCTTTCTGCTTCTTTGTGGATGACTCTGCATATGAACATGCAGAAATTTAATAGTGAATCTGTAAACAGATGACGTTCTCCTTCCACTGAACATGAGCACGGCTTGTGCCTGTTCTGTTCAACAACGGCTACAGAAGTGGAGGAAGCTGAGGTTTCACCTCCAGTCTAATGCACACTGTGATAGTTCCACTTCACACAGAGAACAAAGTGATAAAATTCCTTTTCAGCTCACCTCTAAATATTCTGGTACTTTTTTTTTTTTTTGCTGTGGTGCTTTTTTATTCTTAGCCTTAAAGCCTTAAAGTGCTTTTACACTGCAAGCTGCACTGTCTTTCGCACGCTTAAACCTTACACATTGCCAGTCTTGGTAGACATTCAAATCTTTAAAGTTATCTTGCTTATTTCTTTTCCAGCCAATGATCAACTACTTTCCCAGAATAACTTTCAAAATCCTTGGACAACATGCTCAAGCACATGCTACTCAGCTGTGGAGTATTCTTCTATGTAATAAGACCCATCACTGATGGGGATATCCTTCCCCAATTAATGAAAATATAAAATAAATGTAGAAGTCAGGATAACATTACAGCCCCATTTCATAACAGAAAACCCTTCAACTGGCATCTTTTTACCTTTTGCCCTAATCTGGAGGCCTTGCCCTAAACCTTTATCCAAATACTTTTAGTCACCCCGGGTTAGTAAACATAGAATACATATTCCAACAAAAATATGTTTTCAATATTAACAATACTTAGTAAATCAATATAATTTTAAGCATGCTGTAAGAGATTGATATACCTTTAACATTTCTACACATACTTTTTGGTAACCACATCCTAGAACAGACACAAAATATTCCCATAGTAAACAAATTAGTGAAAGCACATACTGCACTACTGTACAATCAACCATAGTGTTTACATTTGAGCATTGTTGCTGAGCAGTAGGTATGGCTTTGTCATAGTCTTTATTATTTATGACCATGACTCATATCTGACCAACATGTTAGACAATGCTCAGCCAATCAGAAGTTGGCATCACAAGCTGCAGCCTAGAACTGATGTTCCTATAAACAGACTGGCTCTTTACTCCAGTTTCGCAGTATCTAGCTCAGGCCAACTGGTCAGTTGCTAGATATGGGGAATCCCCACTTTTTCCCATTCCAGACAATAATTATCAAGTAGGTACTGTATAGCCAATCATAGCCATATATCATAGCATTAGCAGACTGAAATTTGATACTCTCCACTTTTGATAAATCCAACAAAGTTTACAAAGGGTACTTAACATCCAAGAATATGAATATTGTGTTGCACATCTTAGAAGGGTAAAGAACACATGCCAAATTTCATTGCTCACTGGATGTTATTTGTTACACAGATGAAAGAATTACATAAAGCTCCATGAAAAAATATTTGCAACCTTTCTGATATTTTCTTTTTTTTTTGTCACACATTTCAGATCATCAAACAAATTCATTAATATTGGACACAGTTAACATGACTAAATACAGAATGCAAAAAACTATCCAAACCTACCTGCCCCTGTGTAAAAAAAGTAACCCAGCCCCAGTTAAAACATGAAATATCTAACTAGCCACACCCAAGACTGATTACTACCAGACCTCATGGCTCAAGAAATCTCTTAAATAGAACCTGTCTGACAAACTGAAGCAGGTAAATGATCTCAAAAATCATCATTCTACAATCCAAAGAAACTCAAGAACAGCTGAGAAACAAAGTCATTGACATCTGTCAGTCTGAAAAGGGTTACAAAGCCATTCCAAAGGCTTTGGGACTCCAGTAAACCACAGTGAGAGCCATTATTCACAAATGGAGAAAACTTGGAACAGTGGTGAACCTTTCCAGGAGTGGCGGACCTACCAAAATTACTCCAAGAACTCATCAACGACTCATCCAATATTTCATAAAAGAACCCAGAATAACATCTAAAGAACTGCCGACCTCACTTGCTTCAATTAAGACCAGTGTTCATGATTCAACAATAAGAAAGAGAGTGGGCAAAAAAAAAACAAAAAACAAAAAAACAAGAACACAAAGGCTCATATTTGCCAAACAAAAAAATGTTGATGATCCCCAAAATCTGGGGGAAAATATTCTGTGGACTGATAACAGAAATCCTTCTCACAGCACTGTGTAAACCGGATACTCAGGGTAGATTTAACAGGAGATCGAGTCCTTTTCTTAAATGATACCATATTATCTCTCACAAGCAGTGATCTCTGCTTTTCTCTCAGCCCAATAGAAATTTTTTGTTTATTTATGTTGATTATGGTCTTGGTTATGCTTTTTACTGTCGTAGCAGTTGCATCGTCCTCAGTTTCCTATATTTTAGTGTCTGACAGCCTCTTACATATATATATATATATATATATATATATATATATATATTTTTTTTTTTTTTTTTTTTTTTTGCTCCTGTTTGTTTTATTTGACATTTTTGTTGGTTCTTGTCCCCCTTTGTGCCGCTTCTTTAAATTTGTCCTATGAAAATTTCATTTACAGATCAAGTCAATATCAGCCAATAATGCTGCTGATACCAACAGCTGGCCTCTATACTTTCACAACCTAAGAAAAAGTACAATATATCTCGTATTTGCTCTGTTGATTGAAAAACTGGGATTTCAGCCTTGCAACATTTGTTGAACACTAGTGAAAATTGGCAATCTTTCTCTAAATTTTAGGAGTTTGTATGCAAGTTGCATTTATCCATAAGGAGCTGGGCAAGTGAGAGAGTGTATCTGCATAACTATTTCCATCTTTCTCTTCAGCTTCCAAAGAGTTGAAAGGAGTCATTCTCACAGTAAAGCCATACCTTGCCCACCCCTTCCAGCTGTCCTGTTAACTGCGAGCAGTGAATCTGTATGTGGGTATACACTACGCTCTCTCCAACCTGCTTCAGTGTTGTGTCTCACCATGCCCAAACCCTGAGCTCAAAATAGAATCCAACCTCATTTCATGCCTCGTGAAGCTCTAAATTTGCACCAGAGGGGACACTACATTTGTGATAGATAGTGCAAGTATATTAGAAGAAAGAACAAAGTCCGTTTGTCTGACAAATTGTTCCCTTCTCTGTGGACTCTGACAAACCAAAAGAGACAATTTCACAGACAAAGAAAGGACCTATCTTAGAGAACAGCCTTTCTCTCTGTGGGGTGAAGTATGACAAGCTTTTCACACCTAACTTATGTCTGGATAACTTGTGTTAGTAAAACACTAAAGCAAGCAGCAGCAAGCTGCTTTTTAGGGAATTTTACAAATCAAAAAATAAACATTTAATATGATTTTAAACATCATAAGAGTTAAGGTATTCAACAGCTGCCACCTCTTTCCATATTGCTGCACATTTATTTATGTTATAAAGGTGAAAGAAGTTTGAATAACTGTGCAAAATGTGTGTTTAGTGGACTCCTGACGTGAAGAAGAAAGTGATGAAATCTGTAAATTTCCATTTTGGTGCACATCAAAAAAAAGAAAGAAAAGGTTTTCCGCCCCTTTGTCTTAGAAAAGGACATTCAGTTATGTTTTATTAATCATAATGAGAGGAGGTTTTATAAAATGACATTTTGTTCAAAATCAGCAGACGTAATCCCTCTTGGTGGATGTACAGAAATGAATTTGATATGTCAGAAGATAATATCTTATGTCTGCAGCACTGAGAGTATATTCGCTCTGGCACTTTATGGCAAAGCCAGCTGGTTAAATATCGGTGTTGTCCTTTAACTGCTTCTTTAATTTTATCTAAAGTACACACATATATGAGTTTCCCATAGAACACCATAAGCATGAAAAATAGACAAAACAATTGATAAGGGTTATTATGATGACGTATTGACTTTAGATACTGCAGCTCAATATATTCCCCCCCAGTAGCCTTTCCCCAGTAACCAGTGACCTTTTCTTTGACGCAGACATCAATCCCTCCATCTGAGGCCATTTTTAAAGTGCAGTACATGTGTTTTTCTCCCAGGCAGGGGATGTGGAATGATTTGTTGATCTTCACTAAGAAAGGAATAGATTACTTGCGTTTACATGTTTGGCAATCAACTACAGTCAATAAAGAGAAAGGAAAGATGCCACATTAATTAAGAAGAAATTCGAGGTGTATGGTGTGCAGCCAGGTGAGCACATACATCAACATGTGCTAAACACAGTCCATGGCATCCTAACAGGGATAAACTGGTAAGCTAAATCACGTGTCTCCAACACATCAAAAGCAAAACACTAGACTAACGCTTCCTTGAGTTTGCATGTACACAACAGGAAAGTAACTCAAAGCCAGGCTTGAAAAACAAGCAGGGTTTTCATGCTGTGCTCTGTTGCACATGCAGCAATGCTCAGAGGACCATTACAGCATCCTGCATGTGTGTGATCCCTGCAGACTCATATTCAGGATATTGCTATGATCCATTAAGTCACACAGCCAGCTTTCATTCCCAGCCTCAGTCATGCCTTACTACTAGCTCCCACGTTCCCTCTCTTTCTGCTTACTCCTGCGTTAAAGAGCACATGTGCCAATTTGGTAAGACTGGTGGTAAATGAAACAAATAGGCATCTCTTTGCACGCTGCTGAGAAGTACTCAGTCTCCCACCTGTCTTGAAATTGGCTTCTTTCAGCATCAGCCCTCCACTCTTTAAGCACTAGCTGCTGGTTTCGAGCTGCTCTCTAATCAACATGCGGCGTGCAGCTGTGTGCAACAGATGATGAGTGGGACTTCTGTCCCCACGAAGAGCACTTGCAACAAGCTGTGCTAGGAAGATCTGAAAGCTGCTGATTTGGCCTGTATTTATTTAGGACTGCTTTGTTAGAAACAGAAGAAAGCTGAATGAATCCATTACTTCCTTAAGTGTAACAGTACAGCTCATCATAAACTATGTCATGCATTGCAGAAGCCTGCCCCAAAGGTGATATTTTAAAGGAGAGGCTCAAAAACTTGCTTTTTTTTTTTCTTCTTCAGGTGGGATATTTTCTGAATGTGGAGATGGTGTCATTTCATGCTAATCATTTGTGTACTATGGAAAAATATTGTGTAATAACTCGTTCAGTTTAATAAAAAAATAAAAACACTTCCAGTTTAACAAGCAGTTCACACTAATGCCTCTTCCAGAGCAGCAATTATAATTAGACAGCTAGTGCTTTATAGAGAATAATGAAATGCTAGAATAGTTTAAATCACAGTTCTTAATGAAGTGTTTAAATCACCTGCCATAAAAATATTGTTTGCAAAATGGGTTTTATGTAATACATTTAATAAACAGGCTGTACAAATTTAAAGTACAGTACTGTGCAAAAGTATTGAGTCGAGGTACAGCGATTTATTGAAGCGTGCAAACATAAATGGAAATGCAGCATTTGAGGCGAAAACAGAGTTTGTACAATTCTAACAAGCTTGAAAGTCAATATTTGGTATGACCACCTTTGTTCTTTAACAGTCTGAATTGTCTCAGGCAGCTTTCTTGTCTTTTCTTTAAGTAATCTTTAGGATTGATTCTCCAGGCTTCTTAAATGACATTCAAAGATCTTCTTTGGATGTGGGCTGCCTTTTGTCAGGAGGATCCCACGCTGCTTCAAAAACATTTTTCCACCCAGACTTGCTTTTACTACAATGGCAGTGTGTTTGGGATCTGTTGTCAGTCAGATACTTTGCAAATGGTATCGCATGGTGGATCAAATTCTGATGGTACATTTCTCTGTTCATAATTCCATAAATTTTGCTCAAGATCCCCGAAACCACTGCAGCTCCAAACCATGACAGTGCCTCCACCAACACTTACTGTTGTACCTCTCTCCTGACCTCTTCTGTGCATACCGAGGACAAATATCGATTCATCATTCCCTTCATCACTCCATAAGACCTGTTGCCATTGAATTTCTTGTGCAGTTTCACATACATCAGCCTTTTCTCCTTGTTTCCCTTTCTTAAGAATGACTTCCTGACACCCTCCCTTCCACTGAGACCATTCCTGATGAGGCTTTGGTGAACAATAGATCAACTGAAGGGCCAGCTGCATCATTCAGGTCCTGTGTCAGGTTTTTGCTGGACATTTCAGATAAGATTTGCCTGCTGTCCTTTTTTTTGGGGACCTGTCACTTCTTCTTTTGTCCTTGACTTGTCCAGTTTCCTTAAATTTTTTACGAAAATACTGCACACCATGCTGAGATATGCCAAGATAGCTCTTTGGGGAGCACCTTTGTGCAAGAATACTATTTTATACCTGTCAAACTGTGTTATCTTTGGCATTTTCATAGATTCGACTAAAGAAATGGGAACAAATTTTGTGTTTTTGTGACAGGCTGCTAGTAACAAAGTGCCTGACGATACAGTTTAAAATTGGCTTTTTGCTAAGTTGTCTGTTAGGTGTAGACACAAAAGTGGTTCATTCCTTGAATTAGGTCCCTTTTCAAGCTTGAATCAATCATTGGTCAGTAATAAGTGGC
This sequence comes from Andinoacara biseriatus, assembly GCA_015108635.1. NCBI lineage: Eukaryota > Metazoa > Chordata > Actinopteri > Cichliformes > Cichlidae > Andinoacara > Andinoacara biseriatus. Next base: position 20,656 of record VUQJ01008393.1, on the reverse strand, counting down.
TTAATAAACAAACAAACAATCAAAAAAGCATTAATCTGAAAATGAGAGGAGGCTCAAGGCCGTTCATGTAGGCATGTAACCCTCTAAAGAACACAATGTTTCTACATTTACTTTGTCTTCTGTTAGTTAGTTGTTTTGTTTACTCTTGGCATGGGTTAGCACTAACAGTGGTTAGTACTGTCACCTTACAGCAAGAAGGTCCTGGGTTTGAATCCTGGTTGAGACCTTTCTGTGGGAGCCTGCATGTTCCCCACATGCCTGTAGGGGTTTTCACCGGCTTCCTCCCACAGTGCAAACACATGCATGGGGTTATGTTAACTAGAGATTCCAAAGTGGGCGTAGGTGTGAATGTGAGTGTGAATGGTTGCCTGTCTTTGTGTTAGCCCTGTGAGAATTTGGCGACCTGTTGCAGGGTGTAACAGGTAACAATTCAAGGCTCCAGTGCCCCACCACCACCCCTGCAGCCTTGAACTGAATACGCACAAGAAGATGGATGGACTCATGGTATGATTTTATACGGGTCACTTATATATATATATATATATATATATATGTATATGTATATGTATATGTATATATGTATT
>VUQJ01008392.1:26806-48365 GCA_015108635.1 Andinoacara biseriatus | reverse complement strand
TTTTCCAGTAAAATACTGCACATTTCTATTGTAATACAATAAAAGTTAAACTCTGAAGTCACCAAGTGTAACACCTTGATAACTTTAATTTTGATTTTATCTCAACAATATTTTAGCATCTCGTGGCAAAAGATCAAATTCACATCTTTATTCCTCCCACTTTGTTTTCCCGGCCGTACTCTCTGTACTGCACAGTCTGTCTTTTTCTTTTGGCTTCGTCTTATTCTTGCATTTCATTCAGCATGCTGCATAATCTACATACTTAGGGTAGCTGTAAATGAAAAATCTCTCTTTTTTAAAAATTTTATTTTATACCTAATTTATTTTCTCTGTTAATATTTGAGCATCATTCTCAACAAACTAGCTAGAAGAAGAATGACCTTTTATGGTAGTTGTTAAAGGTTATTAGCAACAGTATCACAGTGAGCGTACACCCTGTTCTTCCTCTGGGAGCTTTTTTCCCCTGTTATCTTGCGGTGCGAGATATATTAGAGCCACTATGTCTCACCATGGCCATGTCACTCTGTCCTCACAGCCTTGCCTCTATCTAATTTTCTGCCTGAGTGCTGCCTCATTGTGGAGTCTTCATACTAATAGTCGAGCGCTCTTCAACACGTTCTCTTCTCATTAAAGGCCTCTTCTGCTTCTTACATATTTGGAAATCAAGTGCTGTTAAAATTTTGTGCATTGTCTGTACCTATCCGCTCAACAGGCCATCACAGCTATCTGTGTGCTGGACGGAACGACTGCATTGTGGACAAAATTCGGAGAAAAAATTGCCCCGCGTGTCGCCTCCGAAAGTGCTATCAAGCAGGAATGATGCTTGGAGGTATCATTTGGTTTCGATTTATCATGTAGTCCCAAGAAAATCCTTGAAATCACGATTACCACCTAAGAGAACATTCCCTGTGTTTAAAGAGAAAATCATGACGTGATGAAATGAAAAAAATCTTTTGCAGACAGAATATCCGATTCTTTCAGAGGCAGATTAGAGAATGTAATTCATCAAATAATGAATTTACTTTGCATAGAAGGTAAAATACTAACTGGCACAAATCACCAGATCTAACCAGGCCTTGTGTCCATCTCGCAGGCAGGAAACTGAAGCGTTTTGGGGCCTTGAAAGACACCGGTTTGGCCCCATCCTTGATGTTCCGGTCCCACTTGACCATGCCCAGCGACAGTCAGGCCTTGACTCCCATGTCTTACATGCCGGGCATTCACGAGCTACAACTCTCCCAACAAATGATGAGCATCCTTGAAAACATCGAACCAGAGATTGTGTATTCTGGGTACGACAACTCCCAGCCTGATGTTCCACATCTTCTACTCACCAGTCTCAACAGGCTGTGCGAGAAGCAGCTGATGTGGATGGTCAAGTGGTCCAAGTCTCTGCCAGGTAACAGTTTTTCTGCATCTCAGGGCCATCACAGTTGTTTCCACGGGCATCTACTGGCAGGTCTTACTGGAAGTCTCAGGCCATAAATGCTAAGATAGAAGGCTTTGTAAACAGGAAAGGTCAAAGGAATTTTTAATATAGTTGGATATGAATGTAACACACCATTGAGGCAAGAATATTACTGGAAAACCAACGTGCTCCACCACTAGGAAGGACGGTACCGGAGAGGACAGGTTATATGAGACCTGTGCATCTAAAAAAAAAAGTTAATGAAATGTTCAAATGCCTTTATTGTTGGTCTTTTTTAGGATTTCGTAATCTACACATCAACGATCAGATGACACTCATCCAGTACTCGTGGATGAACCTGATGGTGTTCTCTCTCGGGTGGCGCTCCTTTCAGAATGTCACCAGTGAATATTTATACTTTGCACCTGATCTGATCCTCAGTCAGTAAGTAACCGCAGTCACAAATTTTTTGTCTGACCGCCCACGGCGCGAGATCGTGGATGAGAACGAGTCCGTCCGTCATTCCCACACAAACCGTTTGATTGTTTTTGTCCGTCAGGGAGCAAATGAGAAGATCTCCGATTTACGACCTCTGCCTGGCGATACAGTTTATTCCTCAGGAGTTTGCAAATCTTCAAGTTACGCGCGAAGAGTTTCTTTGCATGAAAGCCATAATATTGCTCAACACAGGTACGCCTCACTCACTCACTCCCAGTTTGTAAGGACACCTATAAAATAAGCTATGATCAGACACAGTTGTGTTGCACAATAAAGAGTGTCGTAAAATTTGACTGCGTCTTGACAAGATTTATGTGGCAGCTGCTTTCAATCCTAGTTTTAATAGCACGTTACATTTAAAATCATTGCTGACTGACACTTGTCTATCATCTCCTCAGTATTTGTTGACCTGTTCTAAGATAACAATACAGTTTTAAATTTTTAATTTCACTATGTTTGGAGTGTTTTTTTTGTAAGCATACAATTATCTTCTCTGCACCCAGTGCCTCTCGAAGGACTGAAAAGTCAGGCAGCTTTTGATGAAATGAGACAAAACTACATCCGGGAGCTGACCAAGGCTATTCACATCAAGGAGAAGGGCATAGTGGCAAGTTCCCAACGGTTCTACCACCTCACCAAACTCATGGACGCCATTCACGATGTAGGCTCCCTCACAGAGCTCGGTTACAGCAGCAGTCATTCGTGCCGCTTCAATAACTACCCAGACAAACATTTATGTGGTTTTTTTTGGTTTTTTTTAACAGATAGTAAAGAAGGTCAACCTGTTCTGCTTGAGTACCTTCATCCAGGCAGATGCCATGAAAGTGGAGTTTCCAGAGATGATGTCGGAGGTCATTGCCTCCCAGCTTCCCAAGGTCCTGGCAGGCATGGTGAGGCCGCTCTTATTCCACAGCAAATGATACGGCCAGCAGCAGCTCTGTGAGGACGGCTTGCGGCTGGATTACTCATCCCATTGTTACTGGATTCTTCACGGCCTTCATTAATTATAATTTGCCCAAATGCCTCTAATTCTCTTGAGATGAAAGAGGATGACCACATGTCTTTAAAATGTTGTTAGTGCAGACGTATCTTGAATATTATAAATTCAGAGGGATCAATCAATACAATTTCTCTCTTTTATTGAGGTGTATCCACCATTTCCCTTGTGTAAAACGGTTTCTTAGTAGCTGATAAATGGTAGGTTTTGAAAACCACTAGAGATACTCATATTTTCATACGCATGCAAAAAAATAAATAAATAAACACACCAGCAACAAAAAGACAAAAACTTTTCGAAATTGAAGATTTTGATTTAAATCAATAGAATTAATTCAGGATAGCAGCACAGTGACTCACATCCAAGACAAAAAAAAACCAAACACATTTCCTCCTGAGTTATTCTGAGTTCTTCAGCCAGGAAATGGACAAACGTGAAGTAAAACATTCCCAATTTTGCAGAATAAAAGGATCCAAAGGTAAAAAAAATAAAAGAATGCAGAGCTACATCTGCACTCACGAACTACAGCAAAGAAATTTGAACAACCGGTCTAATAAATCACGCTTAAGTTTATTTATAGACATGTTTATGTAGATGTCTGCAAGGGAGCAAACTTCCAATGTAAAAAAAAAAAGACGCCAAACGTTACAAATTCAGGATATGAATATAATTTCAGTGATATGATACGCCCCTGCACATTCAGACTCTAAGGGAGGAAAAGTCCAGCATCACTGTTCAAGGCCACTTTGCATTCCTAACGTGTAAAAGGAAGAGAAAAGAACATCCTGATCCTGGCAGCAGAAACGCACTCCCAGAAACATTCTGGCGAACCAGAAAAACTTTTATTTTGAAGTAATCTTGTTGATTTTTTTTTCTCTTTTAATGCTTTTTCTTAAATGGTATCAATGAAGTTAACTTTTTATGTCATTAGAAACTTTTTACTAGAAAAATGCTGTGACAGAAGTAGAAAACTGTTAACTGCTTGCCGAGCTGTCATCGCCAGTGCGCCGGTGTATCAAGCACACCGCTTATCATTCATTTGCAACATTATAGAAACACATTTTTTTTTTTACATGTGACATATATTTAATGTGAGCAGTGTATAGTAATAATAATAAACATAATAATGTTATTGGGAAGTAAATATTTTTTGATGTGAAATCACAGAGAAAAACAGAGCACTCCTGCACAGGACAGTACCGCGTGGCTAACCCGACGGCGCTGCAGCGGTGAGCGGATTCAGTGGTTGAGCAATGATCAGAGTACATGAACATTAAGGTGCAAACCCAAGATACTTTTTTTCCTATTAGATTCAAATAGATCTTCTTACTTTAAATCACAGCTTGTTAAATTACAGTCAATAAAAAATGTTTATGAGGCAGCAGATTTCCATTAACATCTCGATGAATATTTTTTTTTGTGTGGATATAATGGGAAGTTAAAAAGATGATATTTTTCTGAGAATAAAATGTGTGAAATGGGATACGATTGTTTGGTGATTTTGTAGGTTAATAATGTGACTCAGTGCAGCTGGTGGGTAACATAATTACATCTAACAATAACTACCCAGTTATTCTGAACCTCTGCGCAGAAACATTTCACAGCAGTCACTCCACACAGACGCGTATGTATTTGGACTTCAGCAATCCCTGACCTGCCTGATGTCTGCTACAAATGCACAACAGGCATCAGTGTAATAATAATAATAGGGACATTACAACAACTAACCACATTGTGTGTATTTTTTTTTTCCATGGATACCATGAAAAGATGCAAAGTTTACCACCTGTTAGAGGAAGACAACATAATTCTCTGGGATTAAACCTGTTTTCCCCTCGTATGTTGCTTGGAGCCAGCCCGGTTCAACGGAGGGGTAGACTGCAGGATGAGAAAAGAGATTCAGACTTGTGATCAGGAATAAGCTGATTTGAATCACCGAGCCTGTATTTGACTGCATAATTTACAACAATTGCTGAATATCAGACGGAGAAAGACTCAGGCTGCTCTGCAGATTCAGTCCGTACGCCATTGAAAGCGAAAGCAACGCAAACATTATAAACCACTGAAACTAAAATTATTGCTGAGATGCACCAAAATGAGCAGCTTTAAAATGTCCAATAATCTGAAATAGGATGTAGAGAAAATGGCCTGTTAACATGGAGAGCAGTAAAAGTGTACTTGCTGGTAAATTGTTGATGTTTCTGCATTGGGCTCTGCTGGCTGTGCTAAGAGGGAACCGGCACCGGTGCTTTTCATTACCAGGTTACAGTGACCTGCTGCACTGTTTGTGGGCCAAGTCATCTCTTAATGGAAACAAGCAGGAGGCAATAAAAAAAAAAAAAAAAAATCCTGGCACTGTTTAGATGTTCATAATATATATGGGAGTGTCGCGCTAAGAGCAAAAATTTTCCATTTCGACCCTGGAAATTCACCAAGTTCCTGCTCTTTGCTGTCAGCACACAACAGGCAAATTACCCACTCTGTGTGTTCACTGTTTACATTTCCAATTTAAAGAATCATCTGTGATGTTTGAACACTTCTGCGGTAAACTAAAGGTCAGCTTAAGAGTTTGCTGTTAAATTGTGTTTGCTCTGGCTCTGCTCACCGTTTGAGAAGTGCGCCCCCTGTGGGAAGCTGAGCTCGTGACTGTGCTCCGCCTCGCAGGAATATATTGCCTTGGCATCTCTGCAAAGACAATAAAAAAAAAATAATCAGTTTTGTAATGGCAGATTTGAGGAGATAAGTTTGGGATTAATTAGATCAAACTCTTGCTTGGTGCTGTATTTTTTTTTACAGCACCTTCCAACCGGAGCGGACTGCTGGGTGGAGGCATTTTCAAAAAGCTTCGCTCGGGCAGCCACCCTGAGGAGAATCAGAAAAACAATAGAGTTCAGTGCGCTTCATTGTGTAAAGTATGCCATGACTTATGCAACTTACCGAGAAACAAGGTCATAAATTATGGCATTAAAGCGATGGTGGAGAGACGGTAACGCAGCACTGTCTTGGTCTAGTTTCTCTTGCCAACATTATTCATTACTGAGAATGAAATCAAAGGTTTAACCGCACAATATGGGAGGTTTCCTTCTTCCTGCAGTCTCAGCATCAGCCCAGAGCTGAGTTACACGATATAACAAGGCTGCACTTGACCCTGGACACAACAACCCCATGGGGACAACAAAACCTAGGGCAAGCTAGCTGGATGCTATATAGGAAAACTAATTGAAAAACAAGTGTGACTCGCTTCTTAGACACGACAAGTCAAACTATCTATTCATCTCAAGAGATGTAGTGCAGACTGGTGCTGGGTCACAGCAACCCAAGAGCAGGCAGAACGTAATTAAAGGCAGCTCTCCCACCAGAGCAGAAAAGACATAAATCTCACAACACGCACTCATCGGTTCTTAGAGACCTCTTAATGCTCATAAACATGAAGGAGAAGGCTGAAAACTCAGAGAGGAAACAGAGGAAAATGTTGCTCCACTGTATTGTGCTCAGGCCTGATCAACCTGCAGGGGTAAACAATAAACTGGAAGTTAAAATGAGCAAAATTATTTTAAAGCTCTTTACACTGAGCCTGGTCTTTGGTAGCCGTTGCTGACTGAAGTGTCCATCCTGCGGCGGATCACTTGTTTTGGAGGAAGAGCTGGGTGCTCAGCAGGCTTTAGACTCTCTTTGGACACCAGTGCTGTTAAACTCTGGACAGATCCGGAGCAGCTCCTCTGGCCTGGAGGGTCACATAATAACACACAGACACAAAAGGCTCACACTTAAGAACAGCTGACAACCTGCATTCAAATAAATCAGGAAATGAGACAAGTAAATAATATTTTTACACTGCTGCTGAAATTTGCATAACTCGAGAGGTACTGTCAGTGTTTGGCAGCCCCTGGGGAATAAATCATAACAGTAAATCTACCCAGCTTATGAGTTCTGTCCTGAAATCGACACTTTCATGAGATTCTGATCCATTTTATTACTGCCAGGGAAGTCAAAATTACTGCAAATTAAAGGCAAGTTAAAAAATGCATCACAATTATCACACCTTCGGATACATGAAGTGATCTGAGAGAGGGTGCAATGAAGCGGCTCAGCAGCTCTGGCCTGAGGTCAGTACGACAGTGCGGGGCTTTTTTGGGTGCAGGAGACAGCCGTGGTGTGGTGCTGACTGAGGACAAGCTGAGAGCATCCTCTGACTCTCCATCTGTGCGCCCTGTGTCCTCCCTGGAGCTGGACTCAGGACTGCTGACAAATGCTGCACTCTGGGGGCCATTTGAAAGCTGTGAAGGTGTCCGGTGGAGGTCCAGGAGTGGTTTGTCCTGACACGTCCTCTGTCTGGAGGAAGCTGTTTTGGAGGAGGCGTTTTGCTCAGAGGAATGGGAAGACAGAGACTCCATGCTCCCCATGGGGGTGCTGTCTGGACTGCTGCTCAAAGTGTCACCTATGCAGGGACCAGAGAAGAGGCACACGAAGCCCTCATTAAAACCTGCTGAGTAAATATCTAATAGGGGCCTCTTTGCAATTAACAGAAAAAAAAAATGTTTTGCTAACGACTATGTGAATATTGATGAAAGATTTAAAGGCTGCTGGCGGGTTTTAACAAATTGTGACATGGTGACCGGCTCACTTCTGTGGTACTCACTGTCTGCATCTGCAAGGCACAGAGTCGGAGTGTAGAGGCTCCGGGGTTTCCGGGGCCCCGCGGCCAGACAGATGGCCCTGCTCCTGCGAGAGCCAGGCCGGCTCTGAGGCTGGGGCAGAGGCACATTGGGATCTGGAGGCTGGTGGAAGATCTGCAGGTCCAGAAAGGAGCAGCAATTACTCACCACAAATACGGAAACCGTGTTTGCGCACAGGCTGGCAGTTCAACCTGAGTTTTACCAGCATTCTCTCAGTACCTGGGATGGAATTCAATGAACTCACATCTACCTATGCCATTAGGTAAAAAAATAAATAAATAAATCATGCTTTTTATATCTCTATAAGTGAGATTTTAAATATAATTACAGCAGCTACGCTGAAGAGAAATTTTCATGTACACTGAAGAGCTGTTAGACCTGTAGTAAGTTTAATTTGGTTAAATGTTGTTTAATTTATTCAAGCATAATATAATTTTTGTTTATCAACATAAGAAAAAAAAGGAAAATGTTACAAAAGGTAACAGACACATTGCGTTTATGATAGATATTATCATAAAGCCAATAAATTGTGCTTCTCATGCCACCCTTCAAGGCCCCATTCAGAGCCAGAGAAAACCCTGTTATTAGCGACTGACGTTACCTGTGCATTTTGGTGTGTACTGATAGCCGGTCTAGCAGGATGTGCGTGCCAGTCCCTGCCAATAAAACTGTTTGCCCCTCTTACACTTGTAAAAAGATGAGAGGAAACTTGAAGTAAAAGGCTCTGTTAAAATCACAAGTTCAAAAAAACTCACCACACCTTTCGTAATACATCATACGCTGCCAATCCGTTGGGCACACCCAGGAGTCTGTGCAGCTCCACACTTGTGGCCTTTTACCTCTTTACCATCAGAATGAGAACAGAGAAAAATATTCTACCTAAGCTGAGAATTGGGCTCCATTAGACTGCCGTACTGTGTTACCTTAAAGACAATGGGTACCACGATGGAGGATGCAGTAGTAATCTCAGATGAAGTTATGCTACCATAATTTATCATTTCAGCAACTTGCTGAGATTGCCAGTTTGGTTTGATGCGCGGCATATTTATTAATCTTTAATTTGATCTTTAAAATAGCTTTCTGGATTCGGTGTATAATGTTCACGCAGCATCAGATGTTCTGTAAGACACTGAAACCACCTTCACTGCAGTTTTTCCTTCATCATTTGAGCTGGAAAGGACTCAGAAGCTTCCTCAACAGCTCATGAGGAGCAGCATGGAGGAAGGCCTCGGGGAGCGAGGATGCCTCCAGTCTGTGAGAGCATAAAACTGAACTTAACAGCAAGGCCCTAAAGCAACCAAGAAAGTGTATAGAACCCATTTCATAAAGTCAGAGAATGATTTATTAAGAAGTAGCACAGGAACAATATGAACAGAGAGGGATGAGTGATGGACAATCCAACCAGCCTCTGTAATGTGAGTAAAGCTCACCATGAGAACATACAATCTGAAGCAAATTTACCCCCACTGCTGGAACATAATCATAGTCATAAGTACTTTGCAACGTGAGCTTGCTGACCTGCTGCCGTCCCCCATATAGGATATATCCCAGAGTCTCAGCATCAGGAACCATACGCCTCAACAGCTTATGTGCTCTTTAATCCAGTCTCTGCTCCTCATGTGCCTTTTAGCTCGACACCGGCTTCTCATGCACCTTCAGTCAGTTTTGATACCCAACCTCTCTCTCCTCATATATCAGGAGCCAAGCTACATTTCTACAAGCACCTCAAGCTCTGCCACCTGCCACCAATCTCTGTATCTCCCCAGGGCTTCAGCCAAGCCGTGGCCTCCACACTCCACACTGGCCCCATTATATGCAATTTGACCTCCACCTCCTATTACTCCAACCTCAACCTATTTTCTCACCTCTACTTACTTACCTGTCAAGTAATATTGCTTCATATCAATACAAGCATGTAACTCAGTAGCCCGTACAGCAGCCTCAGCCCTAATATAATGTCTCCTACTCGACTGCTCCCTACAACTCTGGCACAAAGCAGGTGTTTGTTCTAAATGCAAAGGCCGGCATCCAGACACACTGCATGATGTGAAAAGGAACCCAGACATCCAGGGTGGTGCACTTGAAACCACAAAGTGAATCCCATAAAGTGATACTAAAAGCAAGATTTATCAACAACCTTTGATATGTTGTTTTAGATGATGGATGGAACACACTACGTTGCTTCAGGGTGCAACCGAGCATCTTGGTTTGGAGGAGAGCCAGAAAAGCTGAGACTGTGCACAGAGATACCGCAGACAGAAACGCCAGAAGGCAAATGCGTTAACCTCCAAATTTCTGCTGCTTCGTGCCCTGAGAAAAAGTTCTAAATTGACTGTGCATTCACCTCTGACATCATCATGTTTGTTGAGCAGAATTATGAATAAATGAAAGCTTCTCCAAGGTCCAACCACACATCTATTTATTGTTATTTATTTATTTACAAAACATTTTAAGACAGCTAACATTACTTTTGTAAGATTTTGTAAAAAGGGGGGAACTCCCAAGAAGCTGCTTTAGCTTTCACGGGGACCCCACTGGGTCCATATTGGTTCCGACAATCCCTTCCTCATGATATCATTAGAAATGCTTCAATAAGGCTCAAAGGGAGCACCAGCTACAGTAAGCATAGGTTTGGGAGGGGCATTAAAAAGCCCACCTTCTCTTGGTGAGTCACCTGATTCTATCCATTGCTTATTCAGCCCATAACTGATACGCTCACCTTCAGAAACGTGAAGCTGATTACTTGATCAAAGATTAAAGCAGGCTATGCAACGGACTCACAAGAGTCATGGTGTATCCTCCATCATCTGGTGGAGCATAATGGGGAGTGGAGGAAGAAGGAATCTTGAATTCTAAACTGGTATCATCTACAACTTCTGATAGTGTTCCCTGACCCTGTTACTACTGTAACCGGGTGCTGTGATGATTCAGGCTGTCTGTACAAACTCAATTCCAAAAAAGTTGAGACATTGTGTAAAATGTAAATATAAACAGAATGCAATGATTTGTAAATGTCACAAAACCATGTTTTATTTACAGTATAACAGAGAAAAAAATCTAATATTTGACTGAGAAATTGTACCATTTTAAGAGAAATATTACCTCATTTTGAATTTGATGGCAGCAAAGAAAGTTGGGACAGGAACAGCAAAAGGCTGCAAAATTAAGTGGTACTAAAAAGAAAGAACTGGAGGAACAGTTTGCAGTTAGGCAGATTAGCAACAGGTCAGTAACACGAGTATAAAAAGAGCACCTTCGAAGGACGGCGTTTCTCAGAAACAAAGAGGGTAGAGATTCACCAGTCTGCAAAAAACTGTCTCTATAAATTGTGAAACGATTTCAGAAAAATATTCTTTAATGTAAAATTGTGAAGATTTTGAATTGTGAACATGATCCAGGAATGCTGCCATGTTCTCCAGGCCAAAGCTCATTTAAAATATACAAAGTCAAAAACTGTCCTGTGGTCAGACAAATCGACATGTGAAATTCTTTTTGGGAAAACACGGACACTGCATCCTCTGGACTAAAGAGTACAGAGACAGTTTATTGGACCTGTGGCATGCCTATTTATTCTTATTCCTCTTTGAAGTAACTCTAAGATTAATTTGTGATTATTGATATTGCTCAAATGTACCATGTACCACTACAAGTTTAAAAACTTGCACTTCCTCATCACCACACCCATCATAGTAGATCATTTCCTGTGTATATAAAGCCAGACTTTTGGCCTGGTTCCCTCCTTACCATCAGGCTGAGAACAAGAGAATCCTGTAATCCTGTGTAGTCTTTCATTTATTTGATTAAGATGATATTACAAGAGCATTTGAATGTCTATGAATGTATTTGATTGAATGTATTTTAATTGTGTAACATTAGATTCTTGTGCTCTGTTACTTTACGGTAAATGCCAAGATGGTGGATGAATTAAGCAGGGAATAATGTGGGATTTGGCAGGTGGAGGAAGCCTAAGATCAGGTGTAGTAGTGCAGTGTGGGGAAAGCAATTAACCGCAAAACAGCTATTTTGTGAGCTCCAGTAGATTTTCCTTTGTGTACAGGCTGTGATCAGCTGGCCTGGGCTGCTACTCCGAACTGATTTATCCAACTGAATTCAACAGGATTTGTTTCACGAGCTGTAAGGCTGATTTCCAACTCCTAGCCAGTACGAAGCTTGTATAAAAGGTAGAATTTGGTGAGTGACTCTAATCAGCATCATCACCTTAGATATAAACTGATGTCTCCTACCCTTGATGTAACCAAAAAATGACCATGAATATCACAGCCTGCCAACATACAGCACATTACGGTAAACTTCAGTCTGCACGAATCTGTACAAAGCTCATTAGCACAGCAGCCCCTGAATAACACAAAATGACTCATTTGTTTTGCAATACTTTTTCAGAGAAGCACAATTGTACAATGTAGCAATGTAGTCATGGTGCACAGAGGTCACCAACTTTTGCTACAGACCTCCAAACTTCATGTGGCCGTCGGATTTGCTTAAGAACAATGTGCACAGAGCTTCATGGAATGGGTTTCCATTAGAGGTGTACACAGCGGTCTGTACTCCTTAGCAGCTACCAATGTGTTTCTACTACTATTTGTGTATACAAATGCTTTTGTACACACTATATTTTGACATATTTTATTGATATCAATGCTATCAACAATATCATCGTTTATTTAGCGAGTGAAGGCTGTAAGATCACCATTTACATCATGCAGCGTCTGCAGCTGTTTCCTCTGAGGAGGCTGTAAAACTTTCGGAAAAGAGTCAGAAATTAGTCGACGAGTGAGAGAAGCTCACTTTTGTCCAATGGAGGCGATACTGAGGTGAGTTGTTGAGGATTTCCAGAACTTTAAAACATCCCTCTCCCTCATCACTGGCAAAATTTTAAAATTCATATCTCACTGACTCATCTGTCTCAATGAAATTTGGCACTCAGGTATAAATAATTAGTGTTGATAATTTATTGATTTTTCTATTTTAAATAGAAATACTCACAATATTGCAAAATAAACTACAAACTCTACACAAAAATCACACACAGTTCATATCTCAGCAAATTTGTTTTTTTTAGTTTTTTGAGGATGCTATTAGGGTACAGAAAGGGAATAAAATATGTCCAGACTATATGTTTTATGGAAGCTTCCTCAGAAAGCGACTGCGTGAGGAATGCGTCTGCTGATGGAGATAATTAAAAGCATACCCAGACGTCCAAAGTCAAACCGTGACTCACCTTGTTGAAATTTTCAATAAGTATTTCCACCACAATGTTCTGGAACTTAATGTTCATCATGGCGGCGACCGTCTCCTCTTGCGACCGCATCAATGTAGGGCCGAAGATGACGCCCAGGTTTGACACTGTCATCAGGTTAGACTGGTTTTGTGCAGAAACTCTACATATTAGAAGACATGCATGTTAGACAAATGCACGACTCTGCTCTCTATCGCCGCCCTAATAATCCAGACGTTTAACCATGCTGTGACATTTTTATGGCCTAGCAGATAATGACTGTTGGCGTGTGGTGCCACAAAAACTTTAATTAGTTTCAGCGAATGGTTTTTAAGTCTGCAAGTTCACTGATTTATTACTGGAAAACGTACCTGACGAGATGCTTTATTAGTAACTCCAGCATTTCTTTGTTTCTCTCAGGTAGCTTATGAACCAAGGCATGGACAGCACACACTCTGTAGTTCTGGTCGTCAGACTCTGAGAGAGGGTTAGAGCAGAATTAGAAATGCTGGCAAATACTGTCTTGTGGAATGATTATATTTTAGATACAACTGTAAGAAAGTACACCCTCTTCCAATTCTAACACTTTACATAACAAAACACAATCAAAATTCTTCAAATTCGGTAAATCGAACCTCGCATGGACAACACATGATGTATTACAATGTGTCATTATTTAGTTAATAAAGCGTGCTCCTCTCATAGGCATTAGGAGGGGAAGTAGCAGTCAGGAGCTGCTAATCAAATGAGCTTGATTAACTGATCATCAGTAGTGTGAGCACTCCTATAGAGGTTTTGGCAGTTTGCAGGTCTGGAGCACTCACAAAGGAAGAAAAGACACCAGCAACAATCTTTGGAGAGAAGCAACTGCTCCTCCCGTCAGTCTGGGAATTATTACGAGGCCATTTCCAAACAATTTGAAGTCCGTCATTCAACAAGTGAGAAAGATTATTCACAACTGGAAAACATTTGAGACAGCTTCTAATCTTCCCAGGAGTCCGCGTGTTTATAACAAAGGTCAGATCGATGCAACGCTCAGAGAAATGTTCAAAAGGTTCATGACAGCACAATTAGAAAAAAACTGAACAAATATGGCTTGTTTGGAAGCGTTACCAGGAGAAAGCCTCTTCTTTCTGCTTCGGTTTGCACATTTGCATGTGGAAAAAAAAAAAACCCCACAAGACATCTGGAAAAATGTCCTTTGGACAGAGCAGACCGAAGCAGAGATGCTTGGCTATAATGACCAGCGTCACATTTGACAAATGTCAGCATATCAAACATAAAAACCTCACACCAGCTGTCAAGCACAATGATGGAGGGTTGGCGATTTGGGCTTGTTTTGCAGCCACAGGACCTTGGGCACACTGTAGTTATTTAGTTGACCATAAGCTCCTCTGTATACTCGAGTATTCTACAATCAAATGTGAGGCCATCTGCTGGACAGCCAAAGCTTGGGCCGAATTGGGTCATGTCACAGGACAGCAGCAAATCTCCAACAGAACGTCTGAAAAAGGAAAGTGAAGGTGCTGCAGAGTTCGTGCCTCATCCTGCATAAATAACGACACAGTTTAATAAGTCATGTCTTGTTGTTCATCTAAGGTTGTATTTACCTCATTTTAAGACCTGTTGAGGTACTTTTTTATTATGTTCTGATATGAATTTGTTTTGTTCCTTTTATCACACTAATAATAATATCTGGCCAATATGGCACCAATTTTATACCATCATAAGATAAAAAAATAAATAAACTTGACGTATTTAAACCGTTTTAAGATCAGCGTTTTTCTCATCACAAAATCCAACTGGAGTCACTCTGACTTCACAGTTTGAGCTAACCTGACGCACACAAGCAATTTCTCAGGTGGAAGCGATTTAATGAGTTCAGTCTGGGCTCGTTTAATTTCCCTGCTTCGAGGACCCAGAAGAATTGCCCACAAAGCTCAAATCTCTAAAATCAATTCCAAAGATTTTTCAAAATTCTAAACTTATCAAAAGACTTTCACAACTGGACCAACAACATGATAATCTGATGAAATGTTGAATATGTTACAACTGCTAGTGACTTACTGACAGCCATGATAAAATCTTTGTGGAGCTTGAAAGTCATTAGAGGCTCAGAGAGGCACCTGATGGAAAAGAAAAAAAAAAAGTGAACGCATCCGCCATCCTGGGTGAGTCAGTTTGATCATCAGAGGTTCAAAGAGGCATTATGGAGGCGAGGATGACTCCTGATATATTAAAGTGTGCATAGATGCTGGGGCAGACTGACCTGAGGTAATTCTTCAGGCCGCTGGTGATAGTTTTGTTGTCCCACATCTCTGGGTCTAGGTCCATATCCACAGGTGCCTTGGATGCTATTGGAAAGATGTTTTATTGTTATATGACCACAAGCTAAGTTTAAGCTATAAATTGTCTTCAGAAACCAACACAACCTGACATGACCTGTCAAGTTGCTCAACTGGGAACTGAAAACGCTTTCATCTCGTGTCAAGAGACTGAAAGGAGAATCTAAAATAAATGTGGCTGACTGCATGTGCGGTGCCTCACAGAGATGGACGTCAAGCTTTCGAGAGATTTAAGAAACTCATTCACATGTTTCCTGTACAAGTGTCTCATATATATATATATTTTATATATATATATATATATATATATATATATATATATATATATATATATAAAATAAAGTATATATAAAATAAAGTATATATAAAATAAAGTATACTTAGACTTCATGTCATGTTTACCATGAAGTACTTTAAGTGAGAACCTGTTGCTGTCAGTGTTTTCATTGTCTTCACTGCCTTTGCTAACCAAATTTCAAATCAGAGCAACAAGCACATCCAAAATATTTTTAAATCTAATTTCTTTTTTTATTTTCATTCTGTAGGTGTGCAGCAACGAGCTGAAATGTGTGTGTAACCAGGGCTGGACAGGAGAGAACTGTAGCTCCATGTTTCCTGTCATGGCGAAGCCCCCAGCCTCTGTTTCAGGTAGACACTTAATCAGCCCTCACTCCCTGTTATACCTGTTTCTGCCTCTCTCTCTACATCACATTTTCCCTCCTGTCATATTTCAGGTCTGCTCTACATACCTGTCCTTCTCCAACCTCCTCCTTCTTCCCAACCTGCTCCATCTCTTTCAGTTCTTCCTATATTGTCCCTCCACTTCACCATACATATGTCATCCTTTTCTTTGTTTTTGTTGCTTTTCTGTTTTTGTTTTTTTTTTTGCTTTTTGGGATTTTTTTAACCTCTGTGTTGGGCCCACGTCTGCTCATTAAACCAGCTGCATTTGTATTCACTGAACCATGCATGTCATTTTTTCTGTTTGTCATTCTTTTCACACTCATTCTTTGTCAACAGGCTGATGTCTTTGACGGAGTGACTTGAGGTCAGATTTGAGTTCCTTTTTCATTGTATGTGTCCTGTCTTTGATGTCATTTCCTGCTCTTCCTCGTCTTGTCTTACTCCAACTTCAGGCTCACTGGAGTTAGTTCATTAGGACCCTCATTCAATTGAGAAGGAAGCAGTTTTTAGTGTTACACTGAATGGGAAGTAGGTTCCCCTCAGAGTAGTGCTGAAAGGTGACAGCGGTTTGGTGGTACTCAGTTTATTCTCCCTTGTCTTCCTGTTGAACTTTTCCCGCTAAATGTTCTGTGTTTTTGTGCTCTGCTGCAGTGCTTTGTGGTTTGTGTATCCCCATGTGTCAGCATTACTCCAGGTACAAGAGACACACATGTCCAATTAACACACATTTGGCTTGCCACTCTACTCTCTTCCTCTGTCTCAGGTGTCAACAGCACTAACATCATCATTGGGGCCATTGCAGGCTCTATCCTCTTCCTCGCCCTAATACTGGCTGTAACAGCCTGGTGCTACAAGTGAGTCTACACATAGTTTGTATGTTTGATGCTTAATAAAGAGTGATGAGTAAAAAGATTTAAAAAATCAAGTATGCACTTTTTAGGACTGTAATAAGGATGCTGTTCTCTTTACAGGAGCTACAAGCAGAAACGCTACGTGGAGTCTGAGGTTCACCGGAGATTTTGCCGGTTTGCAACTTCAACTTTGGTTTTCTTATGTTGCATTTTTAAGCATGATTCTAATGTGCATGGCTTTTTTGTGTGTGTGTTTTGGGTTTATTGTTATCTTAATACTTAAAAAAATTTTTTTTTGCACAGAGCACAAAACCTGTAGTTGATAATCAGTCGTAGCTTTTGCTCAAATGATTCAAAAGAGCATGTGGAAATTGAAAATGTCCTCATCCCACCTCATGACCAGTGGTTCAAGAAATGTTCTAATCATTAATTTGACTAAAAGTGTTATCACTGAAGTGGATGTCAAATCTGCTACAAGAAATAGTCCTGCATGTAAATTTACTTACATAAAATTACACAATCCTAAATGTCAAAGTAAATATATGAATTATGCGATTATGTGATAGCCCAAAGTGAGGACTGTCACTCTTTGGTGAGCCTCGATCATACTACAGGTGGGCTGCAAGAGATAATTTACAATAACAAAGTTTTTAATTGTGATTTTTTTCTAATTAACTTATAATATTTACAATAAATATTTCATCTTAAAAGCTTGAAAAAGAAGGTACTTCTGGATTTCTTTAGGTTTGTGAAGACTTTTTGCTTCTCATCCAAGAGGTTTCATCAGTTCTAAAACACCTGGTGGAGAGTCCCGGGTAATAAACCCCTCGTGGGGGCTGTTCCCCTTTAGGTGGCCCTGATGGTGTGCGTGGTGCAGTGCAGTGAGGAGTGTTTGGACCTGTACGTAGGAGAAACCAAACATCCACTCCACAAATGCATAACAAGAAAGCCACCCAACAGGACACGTCTCAGCTGTACATGATTTTGAGTACGCCAATGTTTACATTTTGGACAGAGAAGACAGATGGTTTCAGAGAGTGGTGAAGGAGGCCATCTACGTCCACTGGGAACCACAACCGATAAACATAGGTGGTGGCTAACACCACCTATCAGCCACCTACAGTACAATGCAGTCTTGAGATCCCTTCCCAGGCATTTCAACCCCCACTCAAACCTTGCCTCGGGTGACCTCAATAGCTCACATGATGGTGGGGTTGGGCAATGTCTCAGAGGTTTCTCCTATTTGACTCAGTGATGGTAATGATCCAGGAGTGGGTTAACGACCCTCAGGACCACCTCCAAAGGGGACAGTCCCAGCTGGGGGTATATTGCCTGGGACTCTCCGCCAGTGGTTTTGGAACTGAAAAAGCTTGTTGGCCAAGCGTCTTCAAAAAACAGAAACTTAGAGCCAGTTGCCTCCTTTTTCAAGCTCTCAAGACTCCCATGACTACATGATGGATGATTGAGAACGTACACAAATAAATATTTACATTTTAGGGGGAAAAATAATCACAACTAATAACAAAAAATGGGTTTTAAAATGTAAATTGTGTTATTCTTATAGACTGTATATCAAAAATTGGCTTGTGAAGCCACATTTTGGCTGTCACAAAACAGGTCATGCATTACTAACTATTTTATTCAACATGGAAGCGATGCTGCCCAGAGATGTGCTGTGTGTTGCAGGCTTAGTGCAATAAATGAACAGCAAATTGCATCATGAAAAGTCTAAAGCAGTCATTGAAGTAGAAGAAAGAAAAATGCAGCACATCTCAGCACATCGTAAATCGACTATAAATCGCTTTTCATGAAAATGTCTGAATATATCGGCTATTTCCTGTTATCGTGTTCATCTCTGCAGCATCTGAATGAATTATTTTGTACTTCCAGGCAAATGCCTCCAGGCGACTATGTCACAAAACCTGGGCATGCAGATTCATTTTACAGTGACATACCTCCGGGTGTAAGCACAAACTCGGGCTGCAGCTCCAAGAAGAGGTCAGCCTGCCTGTCGCACCTGCAGATTTGCACCCTGTCCTTCACTCCCTCCATCCTATCCATTTCTCAGAACCACTCACTGTTTGGCTTCAGGTGTGCCATCTCACATCACTCATTCATTTGCCGGCAAGTGTGTGTGTGTGTGTGTGTGTTTGTGTGTGCGCGTGTGCGTGCGTGTAATACAACCTTTAAATCACTGGTGTAGATGAGCTCAACGTGTTTTTGGATCATGCTTTGTCACTGTCATGGCTTTCATTATATTTCTTGACCTTTTTTTTTGGAAATTACCAAAATACACAAATTTGTGTGCATTTTGGCAGTTTTTGCATTGAGTGGTGTCATCTCATGTCATACTCAGGTGTCATGATACAGTTTCGTGGCTCATAATGCTGACATGGCGTCTTCATTTTCTGCTTCATTAACCTCAGCCTCTCCTTAGCCTCATTTGCATTGACTTGGCATCTTAGGAAGAGGTTGCTGAATTATTTTTTTCCTGTGCTGCATGTGTGTGCAGGTCCAACGGCCTGTCCCACTCGTGGAGTGAGAGAATTCCAGATGCCAAACACATCACTGACATCTGTGAAAATGGGCGACCAAGGAGCAACTCGTGGCAAGGTAACACACGAATCTCCACCCGTACAGAACTTTTTTTCTTTCTCAGGATGAAGGAAAAAGTGTTTGCTCCCCCCAAAATAAGGACAGGAAAACAGAGAAACAAACCAATTGTAGCCTTGCTCATACAGGTCAGTAAATATTAAATGTTTAGCATGTAAATGTGCATTTCTGTTTTGTGTCTCTTCAGGAAACCTGAGCGGTAATCGTAAGAAACTGAAAGGAAAGAAGTTCCGTGCTCGCTCAAACTCCACAGAGTAAGTTCTTTGTGGGAAACTGATTGTGCTGTGATGTCGGTGAATGCTGTATGCAAGATCTGCAGAAAGAGCGAGACTATAGTGAAAAACACAAAGGTATCAGGATCTGTTGAAGAATCAAGCTGGCATTATTCTATATTTTTTAATTCTTTACTTAAACAAATCTCACAAAAGACCAAAACAAATTTAGGGAAAAGGATCAAATGCTGTATTTGTATGTCAGCATTTTCACTTGTGAATTACTGAATAGTTGTATTTACGACACTTCCAGTTCCCACTGGAGACTCTTCAGACTTGGCCAGACAGCCCAGCCTCTGAGGATGACAGACAGTATTTTAGGGCTTCCAGTGAAGCCATCTCTGCCAGTACCGTGTACTGGTCACTGTTTATGAATGCAGATACAATTTTAAAAAGGTAATGAAATCTGATATCAGACATTAGAAAATAGTTTTAAGATCACATTTCTGCGAAAGCATTCCCTCTCGCTTCATACAGACGGTTTACTGCCATGCAACCAAGGCCCACTCAAACATGATTGGACTACAAAAAAACTACAAACTGAAACAAGACAGAACCAAAAATAAGGTCCTCGCAGAGTCTAAATGTTCTTATACACATATACAGTATTATGAAAAATTGGGTTTCCGCAGGACTCTATGCAGACCTGTGAAAAACTAAGTGCACCCTGTGATTCAGTAGCTTGTAGAATCATCTGCAGCAGCAATAACCTGAAGTAATTGTTTTCTGAATGACTTAGAGGAATTTGCTGCTGTGCTTCAGGATTATGGTGTTTGCATTACCCAGTATCAGCCAAACTTTAGCTTCAAACACATCTTCACATTTGACTCGTGAATACTTTGGTATACAGAGGAGTTCATGGTCAACTCAATGACTGCAAGGTGCCCCGGTACTGTGGCTCCTAAAATGTAAATCATTGCCGTAAAGGAAATGAAACCATGCTTTTGCTCGAATCAGACAGAAAAATGTAATCGTATATTTTTTGCTCTGAGCCCCGAAAAGTCAAAAGACAGTGAGTTTACACTGATGCGTTGTGTCAGCGTGAACTCCAAGCTCCTGTTTGGCTTGTGAGGCCGAACTGCAACCCTAAATCTTTCAGACTTCAATAAAAGCCTGGGAACAAATAAAGGATTTGCATATTTGCCTGTTGACTGTGAATGCACAGTGAGCTGTGTGCATCAGCTGCCTCCCGGCCTGGTATGTCAGTT
This sequence comes from Andinoacara biseriatus, assembly GCA_015108635.1. NCBI lineage: Eukaryota > Metazoa > Chordata > Actinopteri > Cichliformes > Cichlidae > Andinoacara > Andinoacara biseriatus. The sequence continues at coordinate 27,577 of VUQJ01008392.1, read as the reverse complement.
GATTTGTGCTTTTGAAGGTCTTGGCATAAGGAGTAGTCTGTAGTGCACATGTTCTCCATTTAAGCATGAGACTGACTGAGTGGCAAAGAAGCTAAAGCTGCTTGGAATGATGAGACCAATATGCAACTGAGGCTGAAACACACGACACAGATGTCTGTGATTTTCATAGTGCTGTTTTCATCTGAAACCACGCACAGGTCTGTCCGCCATCTTCTCACCATTTTTCTCAATTGCATCTTGTTCAGAATATCTTTGCTCTGCTCTGCTTTCCTAAAATATTTCCTCTTCCTCTCTCCACCCACCCCCCTCACCCCACCTCCACACTTGCTTATTTCTGGAGATTTTCTGTTTCCTTTCCTTCCTTTCTTTTCTCTCTTCTCTCCCACCTTGTGTTGTGTCCCTTAACTCCCCCCCCCTCCCCCTCTCACAGGTATTTAACCCCTCGCCTCAAAACAGAGTTTTATGATGTAACTAAATGGGTAGAAGATGTGAATAGAAACACTCAAGGACCTTACCTTAGGTATTACCTCGGCCCACGTTCTGTACCCCACACGCTTGTCTAAAAAACTCCCTCACTTTTGGTTTGATTTGTGGTTTGGAAAGTAAGGCTTAGAGCCAATCTGGTCTTTTTTCTGGAGAAGTTCTCAAGCGATATCTCACAGAATGGCATGTTGCAACTGAGAAAAGGTTGCCACTGTGCATAAAGAAGGAAAAGATGTTTTTAAGCTTTAAGTTTTTTTTTTTTTTTTTTTTTTTTTTCCAATTTAAAAA
>VUQJ01008388.1:8393-18764 GCA_015108635.1 Andinoacara biseriatus | reverse complement strand
GCAAATGATTTTAGTTTGCCAAACAAGCGAAGCAATTTCCTTGTCTCCGCCGTGGGACAGTAAGTGTGAATGTTTAAATGTATCCAGTTTAACGTTTCAGAAGTTGCAGCTACTGCAACAAAGGAGACAATGCCCAAATATTTTACTTCGTTTTTAATCTGTATATTGCATATTGCCTGTAGAGCTAGTATCTCACATTTATTCATATTTAGTTTTAGACCTGATGCTTTGGAGAAGTGGTCTGTCCCTGGAGACATGACCACCAAATCCAGGTCATCAATTTTAACCTCAGAGTCACATAGCTATTTTGTAAAAAAAACAAAACAAAAACAAACAAACAAACAGATCAGCATTATTTGCAGAATAATCTGAAGAGTACCATTTGGAATATAAATAAAAGACTTCCTTTCCTTGAATCTTTACATTGAGTTCCATTTATCAGTAGACTTGTGATGACAGATCTCAGCTGTCTACCGTTCTCCAGATTACTGAAATATGATGAATTCCTCTCACCAGACTCAATCCATTTGGCCCTTGACTTTATGAAAGCCCACTGGGCTTTCTCGAGGTAAACATCATCTAATTTATTTTTTAACTCCATCAGTTTATTTTCTCTTGCATATTAAGTTTTTCTTTACTGCAACACTGACTAATTTCCCAGAGTAAATTGCTTTCATATTCTTATTTATTCCTATATTTACAGAAATGTATAGTAAACTCTCTCATCTCTCATTAACAACTGATTCATTATTTTCAATATCTCTGATTATCTGTCTAATTGTTTCACAGTATCATCCTTATTTAATATCTTTATTGCTGGTTCAGTTCACTATAATAAGCCTTCTGCTAAATGTTTAGCCGTCTCTGTGTTATAGTAACCACTTAAACACAGTAGGTGGCAGTAATGCGTCTAAAACACCTATTAGCCAGAATAAAAACACGAAAAAGAAGAGTTAAAAGTTCACCAGGAAGTCGTCCTCGTGTATTTGTGGTGTAGTTACGGTACTGTCAGGTACGCACGTACCAAAAAGTGGTTCAAATATATTTTACGGAGAGGTCATCTCACTGAACAGGTAAGGAAATGTTGTTGGAGAGTCGTTGGTGGTAATACGCTGCTGGTGTCATTGTAGTCGTCGTACAGGCGTGTTATTGTAGCTGTTGTTAGCTTCGGTGTTCACACTAACATGCCGAGCACGTTTAGTTATGACCGGCGCAGCTTCACCGTGTAAACAGTGGATGTTGTAGCAGGTGTTTTAGGTGTGCTCGGTAACGCTGGATTAACTGCGTGGTTAGGTAAACACGTGACTTTACGTGGCAGCTGGCTAATTTTTAGCTCCGAATGCTAATTTTAATCAGCATCAAACAGACAGCTCATTAGAACGATGACGTAATCGTTGCCGTATTTAGGCTACCATAATATTAATGTTTTTATGTTTTATAAGCACTTTATGGTTGTCACATAAAATAACACGTTCAGTGTTTGAGGTTGAAACATGATTCAACAGTTTTACAAAAGGTTACCAAATAATTACTGAGTTCACTAATCATTTTATTTTTTAGCTCCACTTAAAAGTCGGTTTAAAAAACATTAAAAATTACTCCTGTAATTTCAATAAATTGTTATCTTTGTACGTGAATGCATATTTTTTCCCACTCAGGGTTAAATTTAACATACGAATGTTAAGGTCAAAATATTTGTCGGTGGTATTTTTTTGTGACAAGCACCAGAAAGCAAACAAACTAAATTCCAGCTAAGCTAACTGAAAGTTATTAAGTAGCTGTTTAAAATAATTGATTCTGCTATAATAAAAAAAAATAATAATAATAAATTAAGGAATAAAGTTGTGTTTGTGATCCTATATTTATGACTGATGCTCATCAGGGAAACCAAAGAATTCATACACTGAAAAACTTTAAACCCTCCTCCTCTCCTTGAAGAGGTCTTAGTGATTTTTCATGAATGGACAACCGATTAGTAGGCAGTGATTTCATGCCTGATGATTGCCAGTCTAGAACTTGACCCGCTCAGGAGCAGATTAGGTTTGCAGCATAAGTTACCATGGCAGTGTGTCCTAGTAAGAAGTGAACCGCCCTAAGAGTACATAAAACCTGCTTCATAGTATAGGCCTCAGTTCAAAGTGTCACCATACAGAGAAACCCTTCTCTTTTTAGCAGCTCCATGAAAACAAGCTCCTCTATGCCACAAGAAAAAAATTATATTTGGATTTTTGACTGGTTAGATCATGTTTTGCTTTACTTTATAAAAAAGAAAAAAAATGCAGGCTAGTTGAAGCCTGAAAGTTTAACGTGTATGGTTTCATATTTATGGTCCTGTTATTTAAGATGAGATGAATCACATTATAATAATAATAATAATATCATGAGCCTGTGGGTCTGTCGTCTAAATGTTCCAGATTTACACAGTGGGCCAAGGCTACGGTCCCTGTTGATTGTTGACAACAATTTAAAACGCAATGAAAAAAATTATGCCTGCAGTTATTTTAGTAATCGATTATTTCATCAATCAATCAGAATAGAAATATTTTTGTTTGTCCTGTGATTTGATGCAACATTTGCTGTTGCATTAAACAGACGTTCTGATGGTGAACATGTTACTAATTAATGTTAATAATTCAGTGTTCAATCCAGCAGCCTCAGGTCAGAGTTTTACTGGCCCGTGCATATTTTTACTGACCTGGGAGAAAAAAACTAAATTTTTAAATATTTTTAAATATTAATGCAATTTAATTAATTGATGTAATGATTTATTTATATTAATCTAAATCTGCAAAATCAAGTTTGCATCCAAATAATATGATCCAGTAAATCCCACGCTTGTTGCAGGTATGACTGCCAAATAAAGCAGGACGACTCCCGTCAACCTTCATTTGACCATCATATCAGACTAAGTTAACAGTTCGTCTGCATATTTGATTTTAACTTCTGAATCTTTACTGTAGAGTTTTCACTGTGTAAAACAAACAGCAGTTCTTTTCTTCACGTTGGAGCTCGTTGATCAGGTGGTTGAAGAAGGACCTCCAGCTTTTTCCCAGTAAAAGTTTTAATGGCGATTACAGGAACAAACGCTGCTGCTGGGAAGCTAGAAAATAAAACCTTCTCTTTCATTTCACCTGAGCTCACCGTCACTGTAACCACTCCGCCTCTTTCCGCTGTGTGTGTCTGTGTGTGTCTGTGTGTGTCTGTGTGTGTGTAGACCAATTCCGGGTCCGTGTTAACCTCAGTCTTAATACGTTGTATCCACATGCATCCTCCTAAATATGTTTCTATTGCAGGTCTATTTGTAGTCACTAATGTGGGTGATTGTGGATTAAACGAAGCATTGAAGCAAAATTTAGTGTGGAGGATATTTCATAATTAATATAATTAATTGAAGCCTTGTTTGTTCAGTTGTCCCAAAATTGAGTTTGACTTCTTAAACTGTTTTAAACAAGTTTTTTTTGAATTTCTTATTATTCTTGAGTATTTATTGTCAGGAACTGCTGCTGGCCTCTCTGCTGTCCTGTGATCTCCTGTGACTTTTGTGCTATATGCCATAAATAAACTTTACTTGAATCTTCAGGTCTCCATGGCCTCCTACACTTGCATCAGCTGCCGGGTAGCTTTCGCAGATGGCGAAGTGCAGCGAGCGCACTACAAAACCGACTGGCACCGTTACAACTTGAAGCGCAAGGTGGCCGACATGCCTCCCGTCACTGCCGAAAACTTCCAGGAGCGCGTCCTAGCTCAGAGGGCAGCTGCTGACCAGCAGCTGACCGGCGCAGCAGCCACCGAGTACTGCACCATCTGCAACAAGAAGTTTTCCAGCGCCAACGCTTACCAGAACCACCTGCAGTCCCACAAACACCAACAGGCCGAAAAGCAGACCCTGCTCGCTGCCCAGAGGAGAGTGGAGAAGATGAACGAGAAGAACCTGGAGAAGGGACTCGGGGATGAGAAGGTAGATAACGACGCAAGGAACGAGGCCCTGCAGCAGGCTCTGAAAGAGCAGCAGAGATCGAGCTCTGCTAAGCAGGACCACGCCCAGACGCCTCACGGAGCGACAAAGCAGAGGACAGAGAAGCCGGATAAACCGCCCAGGATGATGTGGCTGGAGGAGCAAGGCAAGAGGCGAGAGAGAGAAGGAGAAGGTACGGCTGATGAAGGTGAGGAGATTAAATGTAACATCAGAGATGTGTTAGTCCATTTCTCAACTGCCTGACTTTCTTGCTCTCCCTGCTCCTCCTTAAACCCACCATGTCCCACAGAACACTGTAGTCTTTAAACCGAGGCCCGACAGCAACACTAAACGTAAGCAGTGAGAATGTCATGTTGTTGTAGTTTGAATCTGCTTCCATAAAAATCTTCCAGAAGAGTGGGAGGACGTAGAGGAAGATTATGATGATGTTGAGGGAGATGACAGTGATGAGATGGAGGAGGAGGATGAAGAGGAGGCGATGGATCAGGAGGAAGGCGAATCCGCCGCTCTGTCTGACCCCTGTCCCTCCGCTCTGCCCGGCTCCATCCCCGTCACCGACTGCTTGTTCTGCTCCCACCACTCCAAGTCGCTCATGAAGAATGTCAGCCACATGACCAAAGTCCACAGCTTCTTCATCCCCGATGTGGAGTTCCTCGTAGACCTGAAGGGTTTCATCCGTTACCTCGGTGAGCTTGGAGTGTAAAACTGCTTGTTCAGCACTCAGATCAGTATCATCAGTTTCTTCACATTAAATACAAAAATAATGCTGTTGGATTATTATTGTTGCACATGGAAACTTTTCTTTAGTGCTCTGATGATTTTCTGTTTGTGTGTTTGTTTTTTTTTCCTTTAATTTTTTACAGGAGAAAAAGTCGGTGCTGGAAACGTGTGCTTATGGTGTAACGAAAAGGGGCGTTCGTTTTACTCAGCAGAAGCAGTACAGAGTCACATGATAGACAAAAGCCACTGTAAGCTCTTCACAGATGGCGACGCTGCCCTGGAGTTTGCAGACTTCTATGACTTCAGGTGATTGATGTTTAAGAATCACTGGTTCTTTTTTTTGTTTAGTAATAGCGTATAAAATGTATCTCATATAATCTAATTTGCACTTTTTTTTGGGGGGGGGTGTCAACAGGAGTAGTTACCCTGACAGGAAAGAGGGACAGGATACTGAAATGAATGACGAAGAGCTGCCTGATGCCAAGAACTTGGAATATGATGATGAGACGATGGAGCTGACGCTCCCTTCAGGTGATTTAAGATTTATGGCTAACAGATGAACATGAAGTTGTGTTGATGTAAGAGGGTCTGAACACTCTTCAGTCTTTTTCTCTTCTTTATGGTCAGATACACTTACATAAATGCACAGAAGAAACATTATGGCTGCAGCTATCACATCTGTTTGACCCCACATTTGACCTTCACTGCAAGATATTTAGTTTCTGCAGCTAATTTGATTTTTAATTGGTAGTGCATTTATAGATGGTTCAGCCTGCAACGCTTATTATTATTGTTATTTTAAGAATTGCCTCGACCCAGAATTTCACAATCGGTGTGTCCCTGTTTGAAACGCTGTGTAAATCACACATTTACAAATGTGGATCCCCTTAAAAACGACAGGCGGTATCTCAGTGTGTTTAATAAGCTTGGAAAATGTTATATATAAATACATTTTAAATGTGGCTTTGTGTTGTGATTTCATGCATGAAAACACTCAAAATGATTTCTAATCGATAACCGAGCCGATTGCTGCTGCAGAACTCCTGAGCAGGAGTTTTGAGTTCTGGGTTGGTTCTGTAACAGACTGTGGGTCTTTGCTGTGGTTCTTCAGGTGCGAAGATCGGCCACCGCTCCCTTATGAGGTACTACAAACAGCGGTTTGGAGCCCAGCGAGCGGTGGCTCTGACCCACAATAGGAACGCCGTTGGCCGAGTCCTCCGACAGTACAGATCCCTCGGCTGGGGAGGAGACACGGGTAAGATTCAGGAAAGCTTCATCAGAATTAGTTCATTTGTTTTCTTCCTAAAGTATTTAATTATTTAGCTTTGTCACAGTTTAACTTATGAAGCTCTTTGTGATGGTGCATCCTGCTTGTTAAGCGATGACTTGTTGACCCCGTTTCCAGGTCAAACCTTCACTGCATTAGCTGAAGCTTCCGTCTCCTCAGCATGCTGCATTGCTGCGTATGGAGTGTGCACCTTTCGGCTGTCATTCTACACCTGCAGAGCATTATTAGCATTAGCATTATTCACGTGTCGCATGCTGAGCTACAAGCTGAGCTTTTAAAAAGCGTTGGTGTTATACTGAAGCTGCCAAGCTCACAGTTTCTGGATGCTAATTCTGAAGCTTGAGAAATGCTGTCCAGACGTCTGAGATCTCTAAATGAAGATGATGGTTCAGTCATGGTTACCGTGACTTATTAATATATTTACAATGCAGTAGAAGAAAGCAGTGATTTTAATTGATAACATTTTTGTATTTCAGCTCCAGAGTAATAATAATAATTCTTTAAAACTGTTTTCCAAAGTGCTTTGACACACAGGTGAAATGCAGAAAACCACACAAAACACAAGTGTTTTAATAATGCACTTGTGCGCCACCTTGTGGCACTATTTGGCAATTGAGGTTCACAGTTTTGTTACTGCGCTTCTCAACCCCCCTTTTCCACCAAAATTGCTGGGTGTTAAGTTGGACCCACTGATGTTTTTGTAATCGAGGACCGGAAGTGATCGGATCAGATGCAAACTGCAGATTCTGATGAAAATGACCCCAGCTTCTGTTTGTAATGCTTCATATTAACAGGTTGGATGATTCTCATAAGGCATAGAGGCTGGACTGGCCCTGCACCAGCACTGGTACTGAGCCAGTGGAACAGGATCACTAAATTTGCAGAATAACAACAAAATTTTGCCCCCTAGAACACAAATGCTGATGGGTGTACTCACTGCTCACTGGTTGATGCACTACAATGAGCACTTCTCAATGCACTACACAGCCAAAAAATAAAAAAAGATGTCTCCAACTCTGTGAACAAGGCCTGACCAACTTCCTGATCTGCCTCACTGATCGGCCGTTTTCTACAAAGCTGTTTACTTCCAATGAGCTCACTGAGTATTAATATCGGATAAAGATACTCATTGGCAGCAGTATTGATACCAGCAGTGCCGTCTTTGCCGCCTCCAGTTGAGCCAAAAAGTTTGGACTTTTCCGTGACCGTGGGACTCGTCAGTGTTACACCTTGTGTTCATTTCTCATTATGTTTGTTTTAACTGTGAGAAAACGGCTGCAAAATGACATCATGACACAGTGTTCACGACCATGTTGCCGTCTGTCTCATCTTTCTCTGTTTTAGGTAACAATGCCCTTAATCAGAAACAGAAAGACATGCAGTACGTACAGATGATGAAGTCCAAGTGGATGCTGAAGATGGGCATGGGCCACAACAGCACCAAGCAGAAGCACTTCAGAGCCCAAGTTATGTTCTAAACTGGGACTGAAGGGAACGGGACGTGGACTGGTTTAATGTCTACTAACTCCAAGCCAGCAGGCAGACATCTTTGGTAGGAAGTAAAATCAGGCTTGTCAAATGTATAGACTGTATAAGAAAGATGGACATAGCCAATGTGATGTCATTCAGTGTTTTTTGTTTTTTTAAACCTCAGGCGCAACATATTGGCTATCGCCATCTTGATTTTTTTGAAACCATGCAGCACAAGTGACACTGCGTGCTCATACTCTGGCTGTTTATTATCACAAGGTGGCCACGCCCTAAATCACATTTGTCATTTATTTTACTCTAAATGGAACCAAAATTTGCAAAATTTTTAGTTTTGTTGCGTTAAATACAAGTTGAAATCAGTGATTGAGACCGTGAACCCTTCAGAAAGGTGTTTACTGAGGCCACAGATGAAGTGAGGGGTAAGACTTTATTTCAGACCTCTCCTGTAACCAGAAGAGTCTCCTCCTGCTGGCCAAATGAAAGAAAACAAGTTTAGTGCCCCTCTGCGTTGCCATGTTCATCTTTTATATACAGCCTGTAAGTGAAACCATAATTTTGCATTGTGTTTAAAGTAATGCAGTATTGTCAGCTTGAGGTTTGATGATTGCAGGAAATCTTTGATGTGATGAGAGCCTTTAAATTTTGTAAAAATTTCACCTGTCCTCTCCAATGCTGCTTCTCTGCGGTAAGCAGAGGTCCTCTGGAAGTGAAGCTCTTATCGGCTTCGCTTTGAAAACAGCCACGCGGGTGCAGATCAAGGGCATGAAGAACATTGATAAATTATTTTTGACATTCTATCAATCCTATAAAAGCTAGCAACATGATCATAACCTATTCCACCAAATGTTTCCATATTTATCTCCCACACGGCAGGCTTCCTTATGTAACATTTTGTTATTTTGTAATATTTCATGTTTAAATAGAAGAACCTATTTAAAAATCTTCTGTTTTGTTTGTGATTAAAAAGTTTGATTGATGCAGTCTCGAGAGTCTCCGGTAAATTTTTCATCATGTAAACAATTTGACGATTGCTTCATTTCCAGCAGGATGAAACATCTTCGATATGAGACAGTTTTGCCTCTGTATTCCACCAGGGTGGATTTCCAATGAAAAAGAAAATGTCAAGTGCAGACTTTCAGCTTTATTTCAAGTTAACAACATTATTGTATTAAATGTTTAGGAATTGCAGGAATTTTTACACTCAGTCCCCCATTTTTAGAATCTCAAAGTTTAAAAAAAAAATACAATGTAATTCTGTATCGCGGAGTTTTTGCTACATCGCAGGATTTTGTGGTATTTTTTGCCATCAACTCCCCATAACTATGTTCATCACTTGGACGAACGCGCCTTCAGCGGAAATAGAAGTCACGGCCGAGGGTGAAGATGCAGCATCATCACCTTCATCGCCATCAGTACTGCACAGCTACATAATTCTTCATCTTCATCCTTCAAGTTGCTGTATTCTGGTGAGTATCCATATAGAATTTTACATGTTAAAATTAAGTAGGTTTAAGAGTGTTTAAGAGCATATGAAGTATTTGTAAGAGAGTGGGAAAGGTTTACAGGAGTGTAGGAAGGGGCTATAAAGCCTTCAGACAAATATAACCCCCACTACTTGGTGGATCGCTGTAACGAACTTTTGGTTTACAGGAGGCAAAATAAAAACATCCTGTCACTGTCCAAACGCTGACTAGTGGAGCAAAAGAACGGCGAGTGTGCTTCAGGGTTTTGCGTGAGGGTTACATCTGAAGAACAGTCGTGCTGTCATTTTGCACTGGGGGCCAATTTATTCTGTTTTCTCAGCTTTCGTTAGTCTGAGCTGCACTTCTTCAGCCTCAGCAGAGATTAGATGGACTTCTGGGGCTGGTTTCACAGAGATAGTTTAGGGTTACACCAGGATTGATTTGACTCAGATTAGTTTAATGCAAATGAGACCGTTTCACAAATTTAAAGTATAATTTTAAGCCAAAAATATTTAAGACGCTGCAGCTAACAAACTCTAACACCCAAAGTTACCATCGTAACAGTCGGTGGCACCTCCATAACCAACAAAGGAGAGAGAGAAAAACACAGCTCAGAATTTGAGAAGAAAAATGAAGCACGTTACGGTTTTATGATGCAAGTTGTTGGTAGTTTCCTTGTAAGCGACTTCTGTCTCTGAGTTTGTATTGCATACTTTCCTTGTCTCGTTTCTTTCCCTTCACCCCTCCAGTCACTCTCTGCAGGTTTCTAACAATCTATTCCTCCCCACCGTCACCTGCTCATAGCAGATCATTTGATTGTTGGGGTTTTCTGTCTGACAGAAATCAGGTCTTTACTTCAGAATAGAAAGAGTTTGTTTCAGACGGGATAAACTGAGGGGCTCCTCTAAGGCCCAGTATAAGATTATTTTGAACTGTGAATCATGCAGACAGTCCAATTAGAAAACTGCAATATACTACAGGGAAACCTTGGATCTTAATATTTCTGCTACTTCTCTGTCCACCTAAATATTTTGAGGACAGCCCCCCGTGTGAACACCCCACTCACGGAGCCCAAGTGTCCATGCTGCACAGATGAGAGCTTCTTCAACAGCACAACCAACGTGACCTCGTATCGGTGGCTGCAGTGTTGTGAGTGACTGGTATACAAATGTTATGCAAAGTGCACACGGGTGGTTGGATTTGTGAATTCAAACTTTAAAATCACCATATAGTTACTACCACACTGTTCCCACTCCATTCTCTTCTGCTCAGAAAAGCAACACCTCCCTTATAATCACAGCAAGTATTCTTATTGAGGATACTTGGATGCTGATGTTTATCGATTTTACTTTATTTTTTTTCTTTTGCATTATGACATTGCAGCCGCACCACCAAAAAAAAAAAAAAAAGAAAAAAAAAAAAACACCCCGGGC